>LYNE01002415.1:13661-48799 GCA_001662545.1 Rosa x damascena | reverse complement strand
TTTTTTTTTTTTGAAACGGGAAAAACACTAGTTAGAATCACATAAAATGAGTTAGGAACAAACCTTGATGAAATCACTGGAATTTGACGATAAGTTGACAACAATGTCTTAATCATCAAACATTAAAAAAAGAAAAAGGCAAATTACAAGAGGTTTCTGTTCATGTGATCTCCTTGAGTTGAAGCACATTTATAGGAAGGAAAACAAGTCTTAACGGCGGCCGATAGCTTTGGCTAATTGGAGCCATGGTCTTAATTAGTAAACAACGGTAAAAATCACCCTTTAACTCGATGGATGAAATGTAATTTATTCAAAAATAAAACCCAGCAGGGTTTATGAAGGGCTTTTCTTTGAAGTTTCAAGTTTCCACAACAATGGCGGTTTTCCTAGCTTAAAGTTTCCACCTTTTTCTTCTAAATTTGATTTCTTGCCGACCCACAAAAATGTTAAAACTCCTCTCTCCTTCTTCTCCGGCGGCGTCACCGTTTCTCCGAGCTCTTGGCTCTATCACCGGCTTCACTCGCCGGAATCCCAACTTGGGCCGTCGAGTTTTTTTCTGCTCTGACGCTAAAAACGGTGATGGGGTGGTGGAAATCGAGTTCAAGGGGTTAGGAAATGAAGCAGAGGCCGAGTCCAAGTCGTCATCATCATCAGCTATCATACCCACAAATCTTAATCCTGAAGATTATATAAAGGTTGGTTTTTTGTTGGGTTTAGTTTTTGCTTTAGCGACTTGGTGTCATTTGGTTAATATAAGGAAATGCTCAACTTTGTTGTTAAGAAGTTTCTTCATTTTGTATGTTTGTGGAAGCAATTTAGTGATTTTTGTGTTTCTTGTGTGGGATTTGAGGCAGGTTTTAGCATTGCCATTGCCGCATAGACCACTGTTTCCGGGTTTCTACATGCCAATATATGTGAAGGTATGTGAGATTTTTGAGTAGAGTTGGAATCATATTGCTTTTTCGGGTTAATGCTTTGAAGTGTTGGGATGTTTCATTGTGTTAATGGGTTGATTTTGTGTATAAAATTGCTGATTATGAAGGGGATTGAACTGAATTATACATTGCTTTGGTGTTTTAGGATCCTAAACTATTAGCAGCTCTACAGGAAAGTAGAAACCGGCAAGTTCCATATGCCGGTGCTTTCCTTGTCAAGGATGAACCAGGGACCGACCCTTGTTCTGAGATGGAGAATAACATTCCTGATTTGAAAGGGAAAGAGTTGTTTGATCGTCTGCATGAAGTTGGTACGCTTGCCCAGGTATCTGATGTTGCCCCCATTTTCCTTTTGCATTCTCTTTTGTAGATTAACTTGTAAACTCATTTCGAATTTTCATTCCTGGTTTTATTGTATTTTTCTTGTATTAGATTTCAAGCATTCAAGGAGACCAAGTAGTCCTAATCGGCCATAGGCGACTTCATATTACAGAGATGGTGAGTGGATTTAATTAGTGAGCATATATGTTCATTGATGTCTTGATATGTCATATCTAGAGTTGTTCATCATCACTTGTTATATGATTCATGCTTCATGACAAACATTTGACTATAGGGAAACCTTTTTGGAATTTAAGTATATGCATCCACGTATATTTACATGAGTACATACATGTATAATAATTTTAAATTTTGAAATAAACATTGTAAACTGAGCAATTTTTTTTTTCCCTCTGCAGGTTGATGAGGATCCCGTGACTGTAAAAGTTGATCATCTCAAGGCAAGATGTCTGCAGTATATTTTTATTTGTCCCAAATTAATCACTTTAGGAGGTTCTACCCATATATAGATTTTTATTTCCCCTTTTCTCATTTGGATAGAGTTTGCATTTCAGGAGAAGCCATATGACAAGGATGATGATGTTATAAAGGCAACATCATATGAGGTTATATCAAC
The DNA here is from genome assembly GCA_001662545.1 of Rosa x damascena. Lineage (NCBI taxonomy): Eukaryota > Viridiplantae > Streptophyta > Magnoliopsida > Rosales > Rosaceae > Rosa > Rosa x damascena. The sequence continues at coordinate 46,906 of LYNE01002415.1, read as the reverse complement.
TCTAAGAGATGTTCTGGAGACTAGTGTTCTTTGGAGAGATCATGCTCAAACATATACTCAGGTTTTTTCTGTTTTTCCTAGTGTTGGGACATCTTAGTGTCTTTATTCTTCTGTGCTTATTGGTTCATTAGCAACTTTGTTCTTGCATCATCAGTGAAATCTCTTTTGTCCCCTCATTTTGGTTCCCCTTGTCTTTAAATGACTCCATGAAATAATTAGTTATGCTTCATATTTTTATGACAATCACTGAGTGAGTTGTATACAGGTCATTGTGTTTTTAGGTATTTGATCATTTGGATTTTCAATTCGTTCCTGTTAACTTTCTCTTTTCATTTCAATTTGTGCAGCATATAAGTGATTTTGATTTTACAAGGATAGCAGATTTTGGGGCTGCTATATCTGGTGCAAACAAATTGCAATGCCAAAAAGTACTTGAAGAGCTAGATGTGAGTGCGAATCAAATTTATGCTGGTGGCTGGTAATTAGAGAGCTCACTTTTTATGTACTCTGTTATCAAAACCATTTCAAATCAAGAAGATAAGTTTTTTGATGCCTGATCAAGAACAAGTATATTTTAAAAACGTAAAGCTTCAAAACCTTTTGTTCATCGACCGTCTAGCCTTCACGTCCATGGTTATCTCTGCTTTATGTTTATCTTTTTATTATTATTTTTTTTATTCTTGTTGGTTTGATTTCTGCCACTCCTCACCCCAGGTGCATGAACGTTTAAAGCTCACACTAGAATTAGTGAAGAAAGAGATAGAGATCAGTAAGATTCAGGTATGATGAAATGGCACTATGCCATTGTTTTGGTACATGGCACCTATCCTTTATATTGTCAACAAAAAAATAGAGAGTTTGATTATATTTTGAACTTTTGTTTTGTGTCTCGTACTCAGGCATCTCTTATGAAAAAAATGGAAGAGAAAATGCTTTCTGAACAGCGTCGCAAATTGTTAAATGAGCAGCTTAAAGCAATAAAGAAGGTATCTGTCTCCACCTTAATCAAATATATCTTTTTAAGCCAAGCCCTGCTAGTGCTGCATCTCTAGTGGCTATGTATGATAGTTTACCATTAATTGATGTAATTTGATTATTTTGGGGAGTTTTATCCCAGTTTCCTTATTCAACCATGTGCCTCATTGGAATTTACTTGGGTTGGCATGATTCAGGAACTGGGATTAGAGGCTGATGATAGAACAGCGCTTTGTGGTTAGTATTTTTGTAATCCATCCATTTCGTAGGCATAGGTGTTTTTGTATAGCGTCTATACTCCAAATATACAGTCTGTGCCTTATATGTATGAATAATTGTTTGTATGCAAAACTTATTAAGCATTAAGTACTTATGTGGAAATAAATGGATGAATTGATTTAGTTATTGATTGTTCATGCACATAGATGTAACTTTTGCATTACTTTTTTGATCTTGCGGTGCAGAAAAGCTTAGGGAGAGGCTTGAACCAAATAGGGAAAAATGCCCACCTAATGTTTTGCAAGTCATAGAAGAAGAGCTTAGCAAAATGCAGCTGTTGGATGCCAGTTCAAGTGAATTTAATATAACACGTAATTATCTAGATTGGTTGATTTCACTTCCCTGGGGAAATTACAGGTTATTGCTCTATTCAGTTTACTTAAACTTTATGAAGGGGGAGGGAGTTTATATCTGAGATTGTACAATTTTCACCTCATTCTGGTTAGAATAGAATGATGAAAAAAAAATTATTCAGATTTTTTGGACAAAGTATGGTATGGTTAGAATAGACAGCCACTTCTAACTACTGCTGCCACACTTGTGATTCCTATGATAATCCTTTATGGTATTTGTAAATAAAAGATTTTTGTAAACCATGGTGCTTGTTGAAGTTCTTAACCATTATGTTGAGAATTTATTTTGATAATCTAGAGTGGGTAGGGGATTAACTGTAAAGTAAACCTTTATTGGATCGATGTTTCTACTTTTATTGAAAGATTAGAAGCAAATGCATCTGGCCATTTTGTTGGGTTATGTATTGTTATGCTCTTATTTATAGAAAAATGTGCACCTTATTGAGCGCTGACCTTTCATAAGTTCTTTCATCTCAACTCCAAATGCAGTGATGAGAATTTTGATGTTCTTCGGGCTCAGAAAGTTCTCGACGAAGATCATTATGGATTAACTGAAGTAAAAGAAAGGATATTGGAATTTATTGCTGTTGGAAAACTCAGAGGAATGTCAGAAGGTTGGTTTAGTCTTCTTCTTTCATAGTTCTCTATCTTGATGTTTGGGATTGACCCTGTTTTCCATGATCTTGGCTCTTATTTTATAATTATTTCTATCAAGTTTTGTGGCAATGCTTGCAAACTGTTTGATATATATTATTACAGTAGTATGGATTACTAATGCTTTGATTATATGGCACAGGAAAAATCATCTGTCTCGCTGGCCCACCTGGAGTAGGAAAAACCAGCATTGGTCGTTCAATTGCACATGCCTTGAACCGTAATTTCTTTCGATTTTCTGTAGGAGGGTTAACTGACGCAGCTGAAATTAAGGTACGGGAACCTCTATAAACTAGAATCTTGATTACTGCAACATGCAGCTAAATTTTATAAAATTAACCTTAACATTACATTTAGGGGCATCGTCGAACCTATGTTGGTGCCATGCCAGGAAAGATGGTACAATGCCTTAAAACTGTGGGAACAGCTAACCCTCTGGTTCTGATCGATGAGATTGACAAGGTAATAAATACTTGGATTTCTTGCATCAGATTTTTGGTCTGTTTTGTAGTCCGGAATTTATAAAATGCTTATTAGCAAACATAATGTGTGTTTCGAGTTTCATTAATGATTGATGATTTCAATCTTGAAATTGGCCTCATTTTGTGTCAGTTGGGAAGGGGACATGCTGGTCATCCGGCAAGTGCATTGTTGGAGCTTCTAGATCCAGAGCAAAATGCTAATTTTCTAGACCATTATCTTGATGTTCCAATTGACCTATCTAAGGTAAGCAAATGCTAATTACTATTTCCATAGAAAATTGCGACTTTTCTGGTAATTTACTCGTGATCTCCAAACCATCTGGTGCATGGGTATCACTGTTATTTTAAAACTTCATTGTAAACGAAAGGGGGTGCCTAGATGTCCACTTCTTTTAACCTACATACCGAGGGATGTATGCATTAAAGTTGTAAATAGAGGAACTCACTAGCAACTGGAACATAATTTCCTCATGATAGATTTGTGTATGTACTAGGAACATTAGGAAAGATGTAGTCTCCTAGTCTCCTAACATATTCAGTATTGTACTGATGATTGCAAAATGTCCATGTAAGTTCTGCAACAAATGACTCTAACAAAGATCAAACTTCTTCCCTCCTTGTTCAATAGCTTGATAAATCATGCGTGGAAATTTTATTGTAGGTTCTGTTTGTTTGTACAGCAAATGTTGTGCACATGATTCCAACTCCTCTGTTGGATAGAATGGAGGTCGTTTCCATCGCTGGGTACATTACTGATGAGAAAATCCACATTGCTAGAGAGTATTTGGAGAAGACCACACGTGAAGCATGTGGCATTGAACCTGAACAGGTACTAATATATGTCATTTTGTATCTAATTTGTTTAATATATGCAGTAGTTTTTACATATATGGTAATTGACATATTTCAGGTTGAGGTGACCGATGCAGCTCTTCTTGCACTCATTGAAAATTATTGCCGGGAAGCAGGTGTTAGGAACCTCCAGCAGCACATAGAAAGAATCTACCGCAAGGTTTGGGAAAAATATCAGAGTAGTATGATCATTATAAAATTGAAATTTCATCATGACAAAAAAAAAAAAACACCTTATGTCAGTAGTTCTCTTTTAGGTCCAGGCCTTCAGGGAGATAGGTGCTTTAGGTCCATGATATATGATTTCACTATGAAGTCATAAATCCGGAACAAGCTCATAATCTTCTGTGACAATGATATGTATCCGGTTCCTTTGGCCAATGATATGATAATGAATTAGTTCCTTTGAACAATGATATGCTTTAACCTATCCCTTTTTTTTTTTTGCTTTGCAGATAGCTCTGCAACTTGTTAGACAAGGAGCAGCAAATGAACCGGCAGTTGGTGATAAAATACAGTCTCTCTCAGATGAACCTGCAGTTGTTGAAGTTGCAGATAGTGATGAACATGTTGTTGGTTCAAAGGTATCTAATAATTTTTTTCTTCTTTCCTTCTTTTCTACACCAAAACAGGAGTCTAATGATATTGAAAGTTACTAGGTATGAGTTACTTTGCAACTTGAATGCAGTTAAAACAATTCTATCTTTAAAAGAAATAGAGGAAAAATTCAGAAGTTGTTGGTATTTAGCAAAGAATTGTTTACTCTGTGCTGCAATTTTATGGACCTCCATGCTACAGGTTTAAAAAGATAGTCATATCATTTTGCATATGTAAATGAAAGAATATTGTTACGAAATTTGCTAACACGGCTGTTTGGGAAAAAAAAAAATCATTTTTTTATGAGAAAAAGATATAGTTACCAAGAAGGTGCAACAATTCCACATAGCCTGGTTGTTTATAAGGCTTGTTGAATTTTTTCTTTTAGTTACTTTCAATTCACCGTTTTTAAGCCATGTGTTTCTGTTGTCTGATTTTTCTGTTCACCAACTGAAGGATTTGATGATTGAATTCATTTTTACAGGTTCAAAGAGATACTAGAAATATTCCCAAAAGTGAAGCAACAAAAACAGTTGAGAAAGTGTTGGTTGACTCATCAAACTTACCTGATTTTGTTGGGAAACCTGTTTTCCATGCTGAACACATCTACGAACAGACTCCAGTTGGAGTTGTTATGGGTCTTGCTTGGACTGCCATGGGTGGTTGCCCCTTGTATATAGAGACCACTCAGGTTGAGGAAGCTCACGGGAAAGGAGCACTTCAAGTCACAGGCCAACTTGGGGATGTCATGAGAGAAAGTGCCCATATTGCTCACACTGTTGCCAGATCGATATTGCTTGATAAAGAGCCAGATAACACTTTCTTTGCTGATTCCAAGCTTCATCTCCATATTCCTGCAGGGGCTATACCTAAGGATGGGCCCAGTGCTGGTTGTACTATGATAACATCCATGCTCTCCCTTGCCATGAAGAAGCCTGTCAACAAGGATTTAGCAATGACTGGGGAAGTAACACTAACCGGGAGGATCCTTCCAATTGGCGGGGTATGCTAAACCTCTCTCTTTCTCTCTCTCTCTCTGTACACACACACACATATAATGAATTTGTTTTATATTATATTATGATTCAAGTCATACGGGTTTCTTTTTTCTTTTCTTTTTTTTGGAAATTATGGTATGTTTAATGTGATTCTTTATGATACACTCCTGGTTCCTTATAATGAAGATTTCAGTTCCATGAAGTGATGTAAAAACAAGTTAGTGTCACTCTTAAGTCCCCATCGATTTCTATAACTATACCCCTTAGATTTCTGTATATATTCATGTCTTTTCTTTTGAGCACATTTTGGTGGATCTTAAATTTCATAATTGCAAACAATTTAGGTAAAGGAGAAAACAATAGCAGCGAGGAGGGGCGGAGTGAAGACCATCATATTCCCTTCAGCTAACAAGAGGGATTATGAGGAGCTTACCCCCAATGTAAAGGAAGGCCTGGATGTTCACTTTGTAGATGACTACAGTCAGATATTCAACTTGGCTTTCGGTGATCACGAAAATTAGGAAAGGCAAGCCATTCTACAGACTAATTTGGTGGTGAGTGTTTGCTGTCACCCCTCATTAATTTTACTTTTACATTTACCATGTTGATTCACATCAGGATAGTTTTAGAACAAAAGAGGGCTAAGATGGATCATTGGGTGGGGTTGTACATTTTTTCTTATTTACCCACTCTTATCCTTTTATCATCCTGTAAAAAGTTTCTGTCATCTGCCCCATTTTTGTAACAAGCAGAACGTTGTTCATCAGAACATCAATGTTCCAAGTTTGGAATGAGATATATGAGTTTCCAGATTAGTCTGTTTTTGTTATCTCATCTTGTTGATTTTTATCAAGCCTATTATACTGCGGGTTGGCCTCATACTGATGCTTCACAAAAGACTGAAAAGAGAGTGAGAGACAAGTTCTCTTACACCAATTCTGGATTAAATTTTTTTTTTTTTTTCAACATTGGAGGGGAATGAATACATCGCCTAATTGTAACAGAATTCCCAAACCCCTCACCACTTGGGCTAACTTCCAAGGTTTTTTTCAATTGTCTTCTCACCCTACCTATTTCATAATATTAGTGAGATTTGAACGTATGAATGTACAATATCGATTATTTTAAATAAACAACGGACCATAGTTCACCACTGATGTATTGTATAAGTGCGGTACGAATACATTAACTATGTAAAGCTAAAATCTACACCAAGGCTATTTTATTGCCTATCTAAGAGGTCTTTAGATCAATTGCATGTAACGTTGGAAAGGACATCTTCATCGCTTCTCTCTAAGAAATTCAATGAGAGGTTTACACAATTGGACAAAAGGCTTGGATTGACAGGAAACAGTACAATGTAGTGATGTACTGTGGGATATTTTGAATAAAAATAAGATCTATAAAAATCTATAAACATATAAAGAATTTGTTCAGGATTTAACTAGTGAAGAATCTTTGTATATCGATAGACAAATAATCACTCTTTGTAGCATTAAAGTTGACATATAACTTGCACTCCTTCGAAATTTTAGGGTTGTACAAGAAGGCAGAGTCACCTAGTCTTGGCCTGCAAGGATAGGTGTAGGAGAGGGATGAACCTCATGATATCTTCTCCCTGATTGGCTGATTATAAGCCTTTGCCATTCCTTCAATATGCCCTACTCTGTGTAAACCGTGCATCTGATTATGGGACTCACTAAGAAAATCTAAGAAAATCCTAACTCTTTGATTGCGAGGCTATAGAAAGCTCGATACTTTCCGGAAACTAGTTTACTTGGAGCACAGTTGGTGGGGGCCGGGGAGGCTCATATGCATGGCGTAGTATTTTGCATGGAGTGGAGCTTCTACGTAAAGCAGGGGCGGATCCAGGATTCCACCTTCGGTGGGGCTTGGATTTCTTAACAAAGTGAAGGAAAAAAAAAATAGTAGAGAATCTCGACGGTGCGAGAGAATTTTATTAATTGAAAAAATGATACACTTAGTCAGGGGGGGACATAATGAGCCTTACCCATCTAATGCATATACAAAATTAAAGAACAAACTCAATAATAAAATAAACGTGCAATGCAATATAATACAAGAGCATAAACTAACTAAATCTAACTCTACGAGTACATGAAGCTTCAAACTCTTTAATCACCTCATCATTGTCAATAGATTCAGCATACTCTTTCTCAATGTGAAGGACCATACAATCACCAAGAAACTCATCTTCCATTTTGTTTCTGAGTTTATTTTTAACAATGTTCATAGCTGAAAATGCTCTTTCAGTGGTTGCCGTAGAAACAGGAATGGTCAAAATCAAACAAATCAATCTATGAAGCATAGGAAAAAATTCCGACTTCCTTGTTTGAACCAAGGTCCGGGACAGATCAGAAATGGATTCCAACTTATGGAATTTTGGATCACTACGCATATCTTTTTCATAAAATGCACACTCTAATTCTAGAGCAAACATTTCACCACTATCAAAATCTTCAGGATAAAACTTCTTTGCAAGATTGCAAACATCTTCAGTTTTAAAATTCTTGAAGTTATCACGAGGATCCAAAGTTGAACTAAGTATAAGGAGTTCTGATGCTTGGTCTGAGAATCTTCTATTCAACTCACTCAACTGAAAATCAATTAAAGCATTGAATACATCCATATGGTAATGATGCTCAACTGTAATGAAATCTCTTTGTTGGCAACGACGACCTGTGCCATCCTTATAACAAGCACTCATATCAGGCATATCAATATCATGTTTTTCACAAAAAGATTCCACATCTCTTACCAAATCATCCCAGCATTTTTCTCTCATCTCCTGAAGAAGTGACTTTGTTAGTCCAACAAAGTTCATAGCATGAACAAAGTCAAGTGATTGTCGCTGCAATGTCTGACAAAGAACTTCAGTAATTTTCATTACTTTGTGCATTAGAAGCAAGCAGAACACAAAGTCAAAAGACCTCATAGCTCTAAGAACAGCGCTAGCTTGTCCTCGCAATTCCTGTGGTGCTTGGTCAATCATGTCATTAAGAGTGTTTTTTGTTGCACTAAACAGTTCAATTAAACTCTTAATAGAACGAAAATGTGAGCTCCAACGAGTCGCACCAGCTCGTTGCAAAGTACACATTTGATTAGCACCAGTACCTGTTTGAAGTTTGCCACAAGCTACCAAATTCGCAATTTCATCAATTCTTGCAGCTTTTAATGCAGAGTGACGCTTTGCAGAAGAATCAACAAAATTCACAATTAAACTCAATGTTGAAAAAAATTGCCAAATATCAGGCACCCCCTGAGCTGTAGCATTCAATGTCAACTGCAAGCGGTGAGCAAAACAATGCACAAAATATGCATAAGGACAGTCTTCAAGAAATAATGCTTGTAACCCATTATAGATACCTCTCATATTACTAGCACCATCATACCCTTGACCACGCATATTTCTCACTTGAAGATTGTACATAGTAAGTACTTTGGAGATCTCATTTTTAAGAATTTGTGAGGTAGTGTTAGGAACACTCACAATCTTAAAAAATCGTTCTCGTATCATACCTTGACAATCAACAAATCTAAGAATAATGGCCATTTGTTCCTTACCAGATGTGTCTAAAGCTTCATCAACAAGAATACAATATTTGGAATCTCCAACTTCTTCACGTATCTTGTTCCTCACTTTATTACCAAGAATATTTAGAAGTTGCTTTTGAATTGAAGGACTAATATACTTGGCATTTCCAGGAGCATTTCCTAAGACAACTCTCTCAACCTCCACGCTCATTCTGGAAAAAGATTTGATAACTTCCCTAAAATATCCTGCATTCAAGGAGCTTTCAGATTCATCATGGCCTCTAAAAGGAGCTCCTTGATTAGCAAGCAATCTAACACTCTCTATTGAAGCCTTAAGCCTCAATCGATTGTCTTCCACATCTTTCAATGACTTTGACTCAAGAATTGTTTCAATTTGTTTATTTGGGTTTCTTAATAAATCCCATTTATGCATTGCAGCATTATGTGGAGAGTTAATGCCTCCTACGTGTTTCATCAACATATTATCACCAGTGCAGACCCTCTTCCAATTTTTAAACCCATCAACAGTGAATGTGCGATAGTGAGAATCTTCAGTGTCAAAAAGAAAACAAGGAAAGCAATATGCTTTATCAAGAGCAATTGAATATTCAAGCCATGGATTATCCTTGAACCAAGAAGACTGAAATCTACGTTGTTGACCCCCATGATTTGTGAATGGAAAAGATAACTCAGGTTGAAATGGACCTAACAAAATATAGGCTTTTCGAACACTATCACGCTCGTTCACTGGATATTTCCATATGGGACAACGTAATCCAGGATCACGTTCAAGAGCATTGATATTATTTGGTGGCTCTAAAGGTTGAGGATTGACCACAGGAGACTCTAAAGGTTGAGGATTGACCACTGGAGACTCAGGTTGCGGTTGATCATCAAAATTTGGAGAGGATATGGAAGGATTAGAAATCACATTTGAGCTTGAAGATGAAATATTAGTTCTTTGAAACCATGTAGTAATTTTTTTTGAACGCTTCGGTTTCGGCTCATGATTTGACATTTTGGTGTAACACCTATAAATTATTGAGATAACTTAATATTAGATAACACATATATAATTCACACAGTTATCACCTAAAATTACAGAGAGCAAATGAGCAATGCAAATTACAGTTATCACCTATAATTCACACAGTTATCACATATACAACACTTCTATCGGCAATATCACAATATATATATTAATATATATATATCATCAAGACATCTTCAGACTTCAATTCAACTCAAGTATTCAACATTCAACATTTCAAGTTTTCAACAACTAGAAATTCTAGAAAAACTGAAAAAGAAATAACTTACAATTTCAATTTTCATTGAGGTGAATCACTGAACAGGGGCGGATCCGTCATCGACTCATCCGTGGTCATCTCACTCAGTCACTCCACTCACTCGTCTGGTCGAGAACTCGGGATTGACCGAAGTCACCGAACTACCGAAGCAAAATAGCAAATCAAGGCATTAGGCATAATTGCATCAAGCAATGAAAGTAGCTCCAAATCTCCAATCTAGGCATCATTCATACACACAATTTCATTACTCTGAGGATTTCAATTTCAATTTCAAATGGGTGATTGATTCAATCCAATTAAGAAGAAGAAGATAAGAAGAGACGACAGACGAAGAAGAGGAAGACGAGGACAAGAAGAGTAGAAGACGGAGAGGGACTGAGGGAGACTGGGAGAGAGAGATACCTGAGTCCTGAAGCTCGGCGACGACTGACGAGAGAGAGGTGGGGATGGAGAGAGTCACTCGAAACGGCGGAGAAGTGGAGAACGAGCTGGGTGCCTGGGTTGCTGTGTTTTAGTTTAGGGAATTAGGGATCCAACTCACTAACTCAGCCAAGCCCCCAACATTCAACCCCGATGAAGAATAAAATATATAAAAAAAAAATTTATAAACCTAATTTTTTTTTTCGGCCCAAAATGCTCGGTGGGGCTTGAGCCCAACCGAAACCCAGCTGGATCCGCCCCTGACGTAAAGGCTTACATTATCAAGTTGGCAAAGGTAATGTTATTCCTGTCTGGAATGATCCATGGCCTCCATTACCACATGCTTTTCGTCCGTTTTCATTACCTTTGGAGGGTTGGGAGCACATAATGGTGGAAGATCTTATTGATGGTGAGGAGAGGGACTGGTGTATGCCGTTGCTTGAAGAGCTTTTCTCACCTATGGAGGCGGGGCTGATTGCTCGTATTCCTTTGAGCACTAGAGAGGCAGATGATGGCCTAGTATGGCACTTTGATACGAAGGGTAGGTATTCTCTTAAGAATGGTTACCATGTTGCTAGAAGGGCAGGGGGTTTGACTAATTATGCCTCAAGTTCTTTGGGTCATGAGGGTGCAAAAGGAAGATACTGGAAGCATCTTTGGGCTGCAAGAATACCTCCAAAAGTGCGGTCTTTTGCATGGAGGTTATTGCGTGAGATTCTACCTTTGAAGAAAGCTTTGGCTAATAAGGTACCCATGCATGATTTAATGTGTGTTTTCTGTGACTGTGAATTAGAAGATGCTATGCATGTTTTCAACGCATGCAACGTGATCCAACGCTTTTGGTCATTTGAAAAATTTGGCATGAAGACTATTAACGTGCATGGGAATTTTCTAGAAGATTGGGTGTTCAATGCAATGGATGTGCTTACCATGCATGAGTGTGAATGGTTCGTTATGTATTTGTGGGCTTTGTGGTGTGACCGCAACAGTATTTTATGGAAGGGGACCCAATTTGATGCTCATAATACTGCTGTGAGTGGTTGTAGGCTCTTGGAGGAGTACCAATTGGTTCACCCAGCTGGAAATGTGAAGAGGAAGAGGACCCCATGTAAGTGGGCTAATCCTCCGAGTGGCCGATTAAAGATCAATGTTTCGGAAGTTTTCGCTCTGATTCTGGAGATGGAGGTATAGGAGTGGAAATCAGGGATGATAGAGGCTCTTGTGTGGCAGCTTTGACTAGGTACTTCCCCATGCACTCTCTGCTTTACATATGGAGGCAGAGGCATTTCCGGCGGGGCTTTTCTTGGGTATCCACCAAGATTATCAGAGGTTGAATTGGAGAGTGATTGCTCACTCGTAATTGCAGCCATGACACATGATAAAGAAGACCTATTTGACGTTGGGCGTATTATCAACGATTATAAGTCATATTTGACGTTCTTTCACTCAACTGATGAGGTTATGCATATTTTTTGTGAAGCAAATAATGTTGCTCATAGATTAGCACACCTTGCTAGCTTTAATTTTCTAAATAATGGTTGGTTAGATGAGACTCCTGTTATTATTCGGGATGTACTCTATGAAGATATCTGTAATATTGCTAGAGGTCAAGGCTCTATGTCCCCCTCTATGCATCATTTTCATTATAATATACTAAGTCAGACATGGGGATGAGCCTCGCAGCTTGGCTGGGTTCCAAACCCCTTAAAAAAATAATAATAATGATTGGGGAAAAAAAAAAATCAAACAAAAACATGATTGAATTTACTAGGCGGTACCTTTCATGATTTTCCTAAACTTCCCGTTTCAAAAAACAACTAGATCTGTAACGTCATACAAATGACTGATGGAGCTGAGCGTGAGGGCACAATGTAGAAAGAAAATGAGTTGGGGTAGTGCCAAATGAGTTGCGGGTTCATTTGGAGGAGCTGGTAGTTGTAACTTGTAATACAAAGGAAAGGAAAGATACAGTCGAAACCATGCACGTCCTATTAATGCATGGTATCATTGTATAAATATGAACTTCGTCCAGTCGCATATTTATTTTAAAAAAGAAAATGATGGAGAAGGTCACATTAGAGTGTGAAATGATAAAAATGTCACATAGTTTCACACTTGATAAAAAGGTCCATTATGAATTGTTAGTAATATTAATTTAGTCTTATTAATAATGAGATGATTTTAAAAAAGCCAAGGTTTCAAATTTCTCCGAAACTGCCGTAATTTCCATAATTTTTACCGAAACTAAGTCCATATGCTATATCATTTCCATTAGGAGTTTTCTGAAATTTTCTGTACATTTCCGGGAAATTATTAATTTCCAAAATATCTACACACAAAAAATATATTTAAAAATTCAAACCGAAATTTCTTTGAAATCAATTTGTATGTTACCGACAATGAATTTTTTACTTCATACTTTCATAAAGAAAATATGATTTTTTTTTTTTGCAATCAAGTTGAATACAACAAAAAAAACATTTTCTCTTTTATCTGCTACAAAGTTGAATGCTCCAACCACAACCTAATTCCAATTTCCATTTTTGTTTCTTCTCAAATGTCGTATGCTTTCATACAATATGAAACACCACATTGGGTAATTCCACAATATCCGATATATGGATTGCATGTGGGAAGAGATCAACACACATACAATACCTATGTGATGAAGTACCAAAATTATTTCTAAAATTCATGCACTTGGGAGTAGTATTGTATGAAACTAAATGGAAGCAATTCAACCAGCTAGTTCGAACCACATTGTAGTAACTTTTATATTCCTTTTGCTGTACTTTTTCATTTTTATTCACGGGGTTTTGGTATATGCCCACCCCCAATCCCCCCTTCTCCCCGCCCCACCCATTATAATTTTTTAATTATTAGTGAAAAATGGGTGATGGCCAAACCTCTCACTGGGTTCCAGCCATATTAAAAAAGAAAAGAAAAAAGTAAACCACATCTATACTATTATTAAGAGAAGAGGTTTTGTTAGCCAAAACAGAAAAAATGTACCAAAATGACCCTGAAATATTAAAAAACTATACAACTCATAAAACAGATAGGGGTAATATAGTCAAATTATAAAATAAATAGAGAAATAAAAAAAGTGAAAATGAGAAATAGATAATCAAACTACCCACTTCTATTATTCCATGAAAAACTACCACTCCTGTAAATAACTTCTCACTCCCTATTAAAAAAATAAATTTAATTTTCACACACAGTGTGTGGGGCCATCTAGTCCACATTATCAATACACAACATATTTATAATTACACAGATAAAAACACTAGTTTAGCGACCTACTACAGTACTAGTTAATTATTCATATGGCTAAATATTACAATTCTATTATAAATATATAATTTTAGAAAGGTTACATTGTAAATAGATTTATTATAGGTTAGTTTAGTCTATTTAGAAGTTTCATTCAAAAATATCATTTTATAAATGCAATTAATGTGTTTTCTTTATTTTTAACCGAAATTTCCTCCGAAATCAAAATTTTCTCCAAAATTTCTTTAAATTTGAAGTATTGAAACCGAAACCAAAATTTGAATCTTTGAGAAAAGGTTAGTTTGTGATATTTTTGTTTCCCATTCCCATTTGTGTTTCAATTTCAAAACCAAATCAGTTCTCCCTCTCCTTCCCACACTACTCCTGTTACACCCCATATCTGATATACCCTTGTTATTTAGTTGCATGGAATTCCTTACGGTTACCGTTTGCAGTTATAATTTTAATGTTAAGGGGGTGGTTAAAAATTGACTTTTTATGAGTTAAAAATTTGAGAAAATTTTCTTCTAGAGAGTTGTAGAGGACGTTAAACCGAGCGCGTGCATATGTGGTACGTAAAAATCGGAGCTCGTATGCAAAAGTTATGAGTGAAATTCAAAAATTACTGTTCATGGTAATTTTTGGGATAAAAATAGAAACTTACCAGGGTAGGTTTCCAAAACCGGAAACCCACCCCCCCATTCTCTTTCTCTCTCCCCGACTCTCCCTTCCTCTCTCGGCCGATTCGCTCCCCCTCCGAGTTCTTCCTCTTCCGGCCGCCTCCGGACGTAATCCGGCCAACCCCAAGCTCGGTTTCCTCCCCCGGTCACGTCTGTGGAAGCATCTTTGGACGATTTGGCCGGAAAAGCTCGGATCGAACGAATTTCCTCTCCGGTTGCAGTTTTGGATTTTGGCCGATTCCCGGCCATTCCGGCCACCTCCGGCCCCCATCTCACCGTCGAAGGTTTGGTTTTCATCACTGATCATTTCCCCTATGGCCTTGTATCACGATTTGTTGTGTAGAGGTCGAATCGACGAATTGAAATTCTAGGGTTCTTGAAGTTTTCTGGGTTTTTTTCATTGTTTGATTTCGGCCATTTAGAGTTAAAATTGATCAATGTTGTAGTTGAGAAGTTGATTGGGTCTGTTGAGATGATGTTGTTGCCGGAATTTGGTGGTCATCGGAGAAGGTCGCCGCCGGCGCGTGGTCCCCACGTGCCGCCACTGTAGGTAGCGCGTGGAGGCGCGTACAGTAGGGTTTTAGACGTCATTTTAATCCCCTATACCAGTTAATGATTGTAGAATGTAATGTGTGAAGTTTGGTTGACATCGGAGGAATCTCGGATTGAGTTTAAATTGTATAATTAACGGTTTACGTGAATTCGAACGCCAGAATTATTTCGAATTCACTCGAGAATTAATTTATCGATGATTGAATATTGATGGAGTATTAAGGATGGATGTTTAGAGTGTTGAGAAGTCGGATTTTAGGAAGGGGGATTATTTTGAATTTCCAATTATAAGTATCGTAAAGTTAAAGTTCCGTCCTGTGAATTATATATTTATGATTGTTCTTCGTACAGGACGAGAGGAGTCTCCATACGAGGAGAATCACGAGCGACGTCAGGATTGACCGCATATTGTGAGTGGACCTTTGGTTTTAATTGATGCATGCAAATTAAATTCCGCGCATTTTAAGTTACTGAATTATTAACTTAATTGTCGAGCATTTTATTATGGTTTGAAGTACGGAATGATTTATTGGTTTGACTCTTTGAATTAAGTTTTGTTATGCTCGATTTGAGGATTTTGACTCATGCGGATCAATTTATACTATTTATTTTTATTTATTTATTTATATTCGGCTATTTGAGATTATATTGAGATTTCGATGAAGTAAGATTTTATACTTATTTATACCCTATTTGTATTTGAACCTGAAATGAGCTTGGCGTGCGGGGTCACGTCTTTAATTATTGGATTCCGATTTTGCGAGATAAGTGGGGAAATTATACAGATTTACTGGCTTTGGACGATCTCCTTCTTCACCATATGCGGGTCATGTGAATAGGTCTCCTCCTCACTTACTTTGTGTTTGTGAGTGGCAGTGAGGTAGCTTTCTCCTCCTCACGTGGGTGGTAGTCGAGGTGATATTCTCCTCCTCGCACAATCTATGTGCGAATGGTAGTTGAGGTTATTAGTTCTCCTCCTCGCACAATCTATGTGTGAGTGGCAGTCGAGGGTAGGTAGAGCCTGAGGGGCTCCATTCCCGTATGGTGAACCCATTTCCCCTATGTTCTTTGGTTGTTGTTCTTGACTAGCGGGGCTAGTCAGTCCTTTCTTATTATTGCATGCATCGGGAGTTTTATGGAAATAAATGTGGAAAAGTATAAAACCCTTTTTCTTTCAATTATTTATTTTTGTCCACTCACGCTAACGTTTTATATACTTTTCCCTGGGCCCTTCGGTTTCAAATGCCCAGATTGCAGTACTGTTGCTCGGTGTACGAGAGTGAGCCATAGTGACCACACCTGCTTCCGCCATCACACTCTGTAGGTTACCTGGTTAACCTATTGTATTCCTTGCCTATTTACATTCCTAGATTGCTCTGATTACTAAGGGATGTGTGACCCAACTTTGATGTATTATATTTGAGGTCTATGACCTAAATTTGGTGATTGTAGTAAATTGTATCTTTCGGAGTTTATGTTTGATGTGGATAGCTTTGAGTTGGGTTGTTTAAATTTGGGAGCAGGGTGGCTCCAGGAGTTGTGGTTGGATTATTAGAAGTGAATTATTAGCTGTCAACAGGATTTTGGGTTACCCATTTTTAAGGGAGGTTATGCCGAAATTTTTGGTAAATCTCCTCTAAAGGTGGGTCCCGCAGGGCCACTTCGGATTCCAGGGTGGAATTCGGGGCGGGTCTTGTCAACTCCCTTCCAGCGCTCTCCGCCCCTCCATCTACCCCCTCGCCGTCTCCGAAGTCGATGTCATTTTGTGCTGATCTTTCTCCTGCTGGAGCTGAGTAGCAGGTGACCACTGGACCTTCATCTCCGGCTGGAAAGTGACCAAGAGATGAATTGGAAGGCGACGACAATCATGAAGATGACGGGAGCTGCAGCCGAGATTCTGTGCTCGAGACTCGATCTGTACCTACAGCTTCTTCTTCCTCATCGCGGATTTAGTTCTCATTTCCCACTCCCAAAACCCTAACTTAAACAAACAATGGGGCAGAAGAAAGGACCCTCCACTGACGACACTCTCGAGCCTAAGAAACTCCTTCGCGTCGGTTTCTGCAGTGTCGGTGAGTCCTCTCAATTTTCAATTTCAGATCTATTTTTCCTTTAATTTCTTGAACCATTTTTATGCGTTCCACTTGTTAATTTTGTTTTCGTTTCTGTTTCTTTTGTCTAGATGCTAATTTTTTGATATTTTGTGTTTGTTTTCATGGATTTGGGAGCAGATGCTGGAGTGGAGGCCTAAGATTGCATCAGGATAAAGGATATGACATTGAAGGCCTCGGGAGCCTACAAAAACTGCAAGCCGCTTTCAAGGCTATGTGGTGACCACCGGAACCGGAACTGTTCGGATTCTAATATGTCGGCGAAATGAGTTTGATATGTGAACCGAATTAATTTGTATACTAATGCATTTGACTGCAAGAAATTCATGGAAATGATGTAAAGCAGAGTACAGTGGCAAGGTTCTTATGATTGTGAATGTTGCTTCAAAATGATAATTAACTTCCTCTGTTGTGTGGATGAGTTTCTTTGATATTTTTGTCTCATCTTCCATGTAGATTGTTACCGGTTTCATGTTTGTTTAAATTAAGTGCTGACAAATTGGAGCTAAATGCCGGATGAAATTTACCTACTAGGGGAAGGTCACTGTGACTTCATGAGAAGGAACTCGTGTATACAACTAGAAGACATATACTATTTAGAAGGATCTCCGTTCCTCTATAGGTCTTTTTTTAACATTACTTAAATTTTGTAAACAAGTCAAACACTGACATTTATACCCAAAAGAAAACAAGTTACAGAAATGTCAGGCGTTTCTAAAGACATTTTCAATTTATCTTTAACCTCTGAGTTTCTTCACGTCTTAATCATGTAAAAAGATGGGAACACGATCCATAACTGTTTCCCACATATTTTGACTTGCCAATTCTAGACTGCAAAATAAATCTTTTACTTGAACTAGCTAGTTATCGTCATAGTGATTGTTGACATATATTGATTGTTGACATATATTCTTCTGAAATGCCCTTGATATTAGGCTTTTGTAAAAGCTTGGGATATTGCATGCAATACAACAAAAGCTGTTTTCCTGGTACCCCAAGGACGCCGCCATCTAGTAAATGCAACAAGATTTCAAGGTCCATGCCCTTAATTTTTAGCAACCTTATGTTACTTCTTTATGCTATTTGATACTCTTACTGATTTATTAATTGCTTACTGTAAGCCGAAATACTAACAGCACAAGGTACAGCTGAGAAAAAAAGGAAGACAAGAAGTTCTTTAGTTTGCAACGCTATTGCTATATTGCTATGTTAGTTTGTAGTTTATGCTATTTCATGATTTCATTTCATATGGTATTGTGTGTTAATACTCATTTGCAATGGAAGTACAAATAATTAATTTATCCATTATACGACACGCATAATAAACTTCACGGACGCTCCCTTGAAGATGAAAGACTGTGTTGAATGACCATGCCTTCAAATAACCATTACCAGCCCCTGTTTTGTAATTTTTCTTTTTGATTCACTGAGTAGGCATTAAATCTATACTAGGTTTGATGCAGAAATATGCATATAAGTTGAGATGTTCATGTCAGTTACATCCAATTCATGTCACTGGCTAAGTCACTGGGTGGGTCATTGTTAACCTAAAGTCATGAACATGTCACTGATCATGTAACTGTTAAAGTCACTAATGATCTTCTCATTTTCATAATTTTGTACAAGGTATACAGATAGAAGATACATGGTGGAGTAAAAGAAAACATAGGGAAGAAAGTGAAGAAGATTATGCAAAAGAAGTAGAAATTCCAGCGAGGAAGAAAAAGGATATAAAGAAGAGTAACAAGGACAGAAGAAATTTTAGAAATTTGTTTAGGGCTTAGAATGCAAGTGACTAACCAGTGACCTGAGAAATTGTAAATTCCAGCTTACTAAATCAATTAGATTTTTGTATCTTTTTATGGTATCACTGTTTTGTTTAGTTTTTCTTAATAAAACATTATTTTTATAGATCTTTTGCAGCAATTCAAGTTTTAGGCATCTTCTAAATTCACCAAGTCACTATCACTGGCTAAGTTACTTGCCATGTTCAATGTTGATCAGAAGTCAGTAGACAAGTCACTGTTAACTTCAAGTCACCTGCAAAGTTATTGACCATGTCACTAGCCATGTTATAGTGCATGTCGCTAGTTAAATCACTGGCCTTGTTATTGAAATTGCCAAGTCACTGGCTAAGTCAGTGGCCATGTCATATTTCATGTCACTAGTCATGTCCAATGTTGATCAAGTCACTAGCCATCTCACTCAAACTGGCAAGTCACTGGCCATGTCATTGGCTAAGTTACTAGCCATGTCCAATGTTGATCACAGGTCAGTAGACAAGTCATTGAAATTGCTAAGTCACTAACCATGTCACTGGCTATGTCCAATGTTGATCAAGTCACTGACCATGTCACTAAAATTGGTATGTGACTGGTTAAGTCACTGTCTGTATAGACAAAACATTGGCCATGTCACTGAAATTGCTAAATCACTGATCAGTCAAACTGGAAGGTAGTCCGCCCTTGGTTAGGAATTGTATTCGAGCGTTTCTTGCGATTATAATTTATTGCGAGATTTTGCAGAAACTTTATGGATTTTCGGTTTTTTTAATGCTTTGCTTCACCATGTTTGGATTGATTTATTTAGTCTCCTTCTCATGTGGGTTGGAATCAAGGGTTTTGTTTAGTGCTCCTCCTAAATTACGCTATGTTTGTAGGTCACAGTCGAGGATAAAGCCTGAGAGGCTATTTTATTGTATGCTGATATTTTCTTCCTCATACATTACTTTTTACTTGACTAGCGGGGCTAGTTTGACTTTACTTAATCTGCGGGGCTGGTCCTATATTTAAGAGTTATTGAAATTTCTTGATTTTTTTACTTTGTTGTTTATGACCAGCGGGGTTACTCGGTTTTCTTAAATGTTGTTCGAAATAATTTCTTAAAACTTGCATGCATTGGTTTCAAAAGTATACTGTGGGAAAGTAATAAGCTCTCGATTATCCTTTTGTCTCGATTATCCTTCGGTTTCAAATGCCCAATCTGAAGCTTAGTTGGTTCGGCATATCAAGATTCGAGGCATAGTATCAGCTATTGTTGTAATCTATCTTGTAGGCTTCTTATTTGGCCTAATTCTTGATTTATTGTTTCTTCACTAGATTGCTCTGATAACCTGTGGGACTAATGTTTTGAGGTTGAGACTTATATTTGTGTAATTGGAGATGTTGTGATTTGGGGAGTAGGGTGGCTCCATGCGTTGAAGATCGTGCGTGCATAATTAGAAGTGTAAATGTGTTTTCTACAGGTTTTGGGTTGTCCATTTTTAAGGATGACTTTGCCAAATTTTTGGTAGAGTTATTTCAAGGTGGGTCCCACAGGGCCGCCTTAGATTTCAGGGTGAAATCTAGGGCACTTTCCCTCACCTACGCTCATTCTGATTTCTTTATGTGTTAGTAAACGCATGAATATTTTTAGCTCAGAACCATTCCCTTCATATTCACTCTCATTCAGTCATTCCAAGTAAGTAAATGTGCCCTTATTTTCATTTATTTGATGCCTTTTTTTTTTCTTTTTTTTTTCAGATAAAATAATCATTGTATTATTGAACCAACTAACATACACGACTACTCTTTAATACATAGGTTTTGGAGCCTATTAGAAAACAAAACCACCTCACATTTGCAAAAAGAAATATATTTTGCCAGCCACTCATGACAATTGCGCAATTATGGTATGTAAATATCCAACACTTTTAAGAACACTTAAACAGTTCCAACCTCCTTCCCCTTGAGGTTGCGATGTTACCTGGAGCTTTAGGAAATGAAAAGGAAGTAAACCATTTCCCCTACCTAGCTAGAGTTTTAGTGTGTTGTATGCAACGAAAAGCAGTCAAAACCAAATCATTAGTCTTTGATTCCTATTTATGGATTATGTATTCAATGTTAATAATCCATATTTTAGGCAAATACAACAACAATACAAAGCACATGAAAAGAAAAAAATAACAACAACAAAGCATAACTTGGTTGATAGCCAGGACCAACAGCATGTGCAAGAACAAGAGAAACACCAAAATCAAAATACAAACCAAGCCTAAATAAGCTGCTTAGCACAATAATTTGGAACCTCAAGCCTATTGAACCTATACATTACCCAGCTTATAAACACTTAATGAAATTCCCAAATTGAACCCCAATTCTCTTATGCATTAGTAGAATAATTAAAATGAAATCACCTAAGCAAGACAAATGTGGAAATGATAGTCAATCTTATAATTAATGCCACAAGCAAGGATGTCTGTTCTACACGTACATCTTCTTTATTAGAGACCGCGGGAGACTATAGAACCATGATAGAGACTTCCAAAATAATGAGTTAATAGCAATAAAATATACATTTTGTAGTTGGGTACTTGGATATATGGTGATATTGGATTTTACCAAACCTTTTTTCTTTTTCTCTTCCTTGGTTGGCATTGGATATCGGCACACGGGACATAAATGATGAATCTTCAGCCACCGGACAATGCAATATCCATGAAAATGGCAGCAAGCGAGCAATCATGGGTTGATGATCAAGATCAAGATCAACTACTCCTTCTTTTGCAGCATTATCGTGAAAGTGAACAAGGTTTTTTTTTTTTTTTGGAAAACAAGTGATCAAGGTTTTCATGACATATAACACACAATGGCGTCTCGCTAATAACATCATCAACTACACTCATTTTCTCCAAACCCTCTACGGAAGAATTCATCGCAAGAATTAATATGTTCTCTTTCGTATATGCTGTCGAGCATGCCGCTCTCGTTGTTTCACTAGGATCACTGCTACTGTCTACTATATTATCAAGAATGTCCCCTATTCCTGCAAGAATAGGCAGCCTAGGGACAACATCTTTAGCCACCACAAATATTTTTTCGATGATATCCAGGTGCTCATCTCCTGGTACACCCATGTCAAACAGCTGGTCAGCCATGATATCTGTCCATCGAGGCCTTTCGGACAAAAGCATGAAATCGGAGATAGGAACCAGAATTTCTCTTTCAGCAACAACTTCCTGTTCATACGTAACCAATTCTCCTGGATCCTGAGTCGAGAGGCGATTTCCGTTTAGCTTGATTAATATAAAACTGCTCAAAAGCATGTCCACGGGACCGGGGTTTCACCAGTGCCTTCTATTTGGCACGCAACATTACAGAAAAAATGACTTCTAGACATGCTTTGTTCAATTGGTTGGTCTAGGGGTCAAGGTGTCCATATGTACGTGTATGTTGCAAGCCAGTTGGCCCTTAAATAATCAAAGTGGAGGAGAAGCCCTTTTCCCACAAGGATTGTGAGTTCCTACTACGATTCACAAAATCGACTAAAGATCCAAGAGACAGGGGTATAGAGGTGGCGTCGATTAGGGTTTGGGGAGAGAGGGAGAAGAAAATTCTACAGGTTTAGTTTACTGTACCATCCTTTATATAATTTTAGGGAATTTTTATTTTATTTTTTTATGCGGGATTTTTATATTGTTGACACCCGAAAGCCGAAATCCTATGTAATTTTTATTTGTTCATTATATATAAAATATCTATAATGCCCTCAATTCATCACTGAACTTTTCAAAACACAACGCCAATGGGTTAGTTCAATACCGGTACTTAGAAAACAAACCAAAAAAGAATTGAAAAACACTACGCCAATAGGAATTGAAAAAACTTGTCTTAATAATTATTGCACGAGTTTAATTAGTAATATATAACCTCACGCTCATACTATGCATGACATAATTTGATTAACAACAAACATTATATGGGCAGTTAGAGATATTCGAGCTAATTAAGAAGTGATGAAGTTTTTGAAATATCAATAATATTTTGTGAGAGATAGACACATAATTATATACAAAGAGTTAAAATCGAACAATAATATTTTCGTTTACAGGGCTCTCGATCACAAGATAGAAGAATGGCACAAGGGCAGTGTGACACGTACACAACTTTTTTCTTATTGCCTTCATCTGTAATTTTGCTTACTACTAGGAATAACAACCCGTGCGATGCTGTGGGGAAGAATCTCTACTTTATGCTCACTAAATTTCATATGTCCCTTAAGTGTTTGATTAGCAAAGATAACTAAGATGTGATTAAATAAAAACATAAAAATGTTGCGGATAAGTCAGTGGCCATGTCCAGTGTATATAAAAATGTCACTGGCCATATCATATATGGCACTGGCTTAAGTCACTGACCATATCATGTTGCATGTCATTGATTATGTAACTAACCATATCTCATGTTGATCAAGTCAATGGTCATGTAACTGAAATTGACATGTCACTCGCCATGTCATATTGCATCTTATTGGTTAAGTCACTGGCCATATCTAATATTGATCAAGTCACTGACCATGTCCCTAAAATTCCCCAATCTAATGACATGGCCATATAACGTGACCTGAGCAGTGACTTGAATATAACAAGGACTTGGCAAATGACACGTTCATGGATGTGACTTAATTAGTGACTTGATGTTAATAATGATCAGTGACATGCTCATGGTTATGGTATGGCCGGTGACAAGGCCAATGACATAAGGTTAAGAGTAACTGGTCAGTAACTAACTAACGACTCCACTGGTCAGTGACATGTGATTGAAAGTGACCTGCCAAGTGACACATGATTGACAGTACTTGATGTTACGTCTCGAACCAAAACTTTACATGTTTGATTGTTATTAAACGATGAATGACAATTTTCGTTTACGTTTTAATTGTTTTCGGTACTTTTAGTGGCCCTAAAATTTGACTTTTCGTTTGGGTCAAAATTTTAGAAAACTTTCTTCATAAAAGTCGTAGAGGACGTTAAATCGAGCGCATGCATATGTGGTTGGTAAAAGTCAGAGTTCGTATAAAAAAGTTATAAGTGAAATACTAAAATTACTGTTTGGGGTCAATTTTTAAATTTTTACTGTGGGAGCTCAATAACTCCCATTTCTCTCTCTCCTACACGCTCTCTCTCTCTCTCTCTTCTCTCTCTCTCTCTTTCTCTTCTCTGCAACTCTCTCTCTCTCTCTCTCTCTCTCCAGTGTATCTCTACCTCTAGGCCACCTGATGGCATGCCACCAGTGTGGGTGGCTTCGTCTCCTCCTCCCCTTGAAGCCTGCGGTGGTGACTGGTGGCGAATTGGCTGGAAAATTGCCCATTAAACTCAAAAACCCGACTGTAGCAATTTTAAGGTCAACGCTAGTTTCTCTCACTTCTGGCCACCATAGAAGGCTAAACTCAGTCCATTGGAAGCGCCTTGAGACTTAGATGATGCTCCCTAAAGCTTTTACAGAGAATTGAAACGAGGAGGGATAATCGAAGGTTTAAATTTATCCAGAGGTTGAAATCGGATTTACTGTTTCATAATTGTTCAGGCAGTTCTATTTTTTTTCTGACTTAATGGTAGTTGAGAGAAGTGTTAAGGAGGTTGAGACGAAACTGCTGTCAAAATTTGGTGGCCAGCAGCGTGTAAGCCCACGCGCTGCCACTGTTGATGACGCGTGGAGGCGCGTGAAGCATGTTTTTGGGTTCTGAATTTACCTCGTTAAATCCTATAATTGTTATAGAACTTTTATATGTGATTTTTCATTGGAATTGGAGTTTTGAATCAATTATGAATTTTTGAAAATTTAGAATTTCGGTTATCAATTTATGAGAATCTGACCGCTCGAATTCGCTTTAGAAGTTGTAGATCGACAAATATAAATTATTAGTGAAGGTTGGATGGAATCCGAGGAGGTTAAAGGAGATGTTTAGAATTTCAATTTCTAATTATCATAAAGTTAATTTTCATTTTGTAATTGTTTGTTTACGAGCGTTATTTTTGGTACAGGACGTGAGGAGCCTCCATTAGAGGAGAATTCTGACCGACGACAGGATTAGCTCTTTATTGTGAATGGACTTTTAATTTTAATTGATGCATGCAAATTAATTTCTGAATTATTGATTTTTTTCAATATCAATTTATTTATCGAGCACTTTAGTCGGTTTGAATATAAATTGGTATATGGATTGGACTTTTGGATTGAGATTTATTATGCTCGATTTTAGACTTGAGATTTATATTCAAAATATTGTTGAATTAATTTCTGAGGTAATTTCCAGAGATTATTACTATAATTAGGGATTGTCTACGGTACATTAATGTACCGATACATCAAGTAGACTCGGTTCAATACAGAGGTAGGCTAGCTCAGTACATGGGTAGACATTCATGGAGTTAGTCTACCCTTATACCGAGCTAGTTTACATCTGTATTGAACCTAGTCTACTTGATGTATCGGTACATTAATGTACTGAAGTATTTTCCCTATAATTAATTATCAATTTTTGAGATTTTAAGAGATATTTGGAAATGGGATTTCCAAAGGGATTATGTTTATATTATTTTTCCGCTTATGGTTAAGGAATGTGAGAATATTTTGGCGTGCTGGGTCACGTCATTGAAATATATTTATTTTCTCGTGAGATTTTGGGGAAGCCTTACTACCTGGGTCGTTTTATTTAATTATATTATTGCTAGCTAGCCTATTCTTCCCCGCTTACTCTGTGTTTGCCGTTGAGTTGCGATAGAACCTGAGAGGTTCAAGAATCTGGGAGACTCCGACCTGAGCATGGGTGGCTCCTTTGTCGTATGGTGATAACTTCTTCCCTATACTCTATATTTACTTGACTAGCAGGGCTAGTTCGATTATTCATTGGTCAGTGGGGCTGACTAGTTTTTACTTGAGTTCCGAGCTTTATTAAATAAATTGCAATGTGTGGTATAAATTAGCTCAAACAATTATTTTATAGACATTGCATGCATTAGACTTTTAATGGATTAAATAAGGGAGAGTATAAATCTTATTAGCAAGATAGGCATCTCCGAGCTTCTCGAAGCGATTTCGGTTTTTTGAAACCTCGATTTTTCGAAAACTAGCTGTGGCGATCTTGCAAGGCTGTCGTCCCTCAGGCAAGGTGGCTATCATGGAGTGGCGAGATACTGCGGCGGTGTGGGACGGGTCTCAGTGTTGATCGTGAGTTGCAGCGAGAGGTTAGCGGCCTCTCTGATCGTGTTTTTTCTGGGTTAGATCCTGTCTTTGAGAGTCGTGCAGCATCGACGGAGGGTGGTTATTGGCTCTGGTAGCTGCGGTTGACGAGGCCGGTTGCTCGGGTGTGTAGATAGGTGCTTCGATCTGGGCATTGTCGTTTTGAGACGTTGATCGAGTTTGTTCTTTGAGGGCAGCAGCTCAAGGCGATCTCCAGCAGGCTATGGTAAACCAGACGTCGGTGGATGGTTCCATGTTGTGGGTAGGAAGGCTACCGAAATTGATGGAGGTCATGGAGGTGAAGTGGCAGAAGAGGATCCGGGCTCTTGCTCGGTTGGACTGGAATGTTCCTCCCTTGTTGGCTTGGGGTTGGGCCTGGGTCTCTGGGCTTGGGCTCAATTTTGGGCTGATGGGGCAGGAGACTATTCATGCTAGGCAAGGTTTGGCTTGGGCCTTGGGCCACTCTCACTAACATTTTATATACTTCTCCCTTGGGCCTTTAGTTTTAAAATGCCCAGTTCATAGTGTAACTGTTCGGCTTGGGAGTTGAGGCTTAGCACCGTCACTGCCATCTATCCTCTGTAGGTTATTCATTAACCTACTTTATGTATTATGTTTCATTTTTGGGCTAAATACAGATTACTACCCTATAGTTTGGGTCCAAAATCAATTCAGTCTCTGTAGTTCTAATTTCATCAAAAACACCCCTGCACTTTCAATTGTGATCTAATAGGTCCAATTTGTTAGTTTTCCGACAATTGAGTTATTTAACTTGTTAATGTGGCTCATATATGACCTATGTTTTATGATGTGGTGTTTGCATGCCACCTCTAGTCAATTTACGAATGAGTCATACTATTAAAAATAAATAGTTTTTCAACAAATAATCCAACTATAACTTGAACTCATAACAAAATATTAATGAATTGGACCTATTAGATCAAAATTGAAAGTGCAGGGGTGTTTTTGATGAAATTAGAAGTCCATGGACTGAATTGATTTTGGACCTAAACCACAGGGTAATAACTAGTATTTAGCCCTTCATTTTTCATAGATTGCTCTGATAACCTCGGAAGGCTCTACTTTTATATGTATAATTATGAGTGAGATTGAGTTGAGTAAATCCGGGATAGTAGTAAACTTGGATTGTTCAGTTGTGATATTCTAAGTATTATTTTTGAATGCATTTGAGGTTATTGTTATATTGGTTGGCTAAATGGTTGATGTTTGGGGAGCAAGGTGGCTCTAGGAGTGGAAAATGAGTTATTTATACGTAGAAGTGTGTTTTGTGTTCTTTTTCAGGTTAGGGTTGTCTACTTTTTAGGGAAGTACTGTCGAATTTTCTTGAAAAATGGGCCCTGCAAGGCCACCTGGATTTCGAAGGGAAATTTTGGGACAGGTCCTGTCACTTGACATGTGTTTGACACTGACTTTGACAGGGATTTAATCAGTGACATGACCAGTAAATTGGCTAAAAACTTGAGGTAAACAGTGACTTTGCCTGGTAACATCACTAACTAGAGACCCAGGCTGGCCAATGACTTGGTGAGTGAAATGTGTATAACAATTACGTGGTTAGTGATCTGGGTAGTGACTTGTGACTTTAAATTGAAGTTGCATGATCAATGACATGAATATAATAGTGACTTTGCTAATGACTTGGCAAGTGACATGTGACTTTAAATTGAAGTTGCATGATCAATGACATGAACATAACAGTGACTTTGCTAATGACTTGGCAAGTGACATGTGATTGACAGCGACTTGTTCAATGACTTTGACAGTTACATGATCAGTAAGGTGGTCGTGATTGTGACATAACCAATAACTTAGCCTGTGATATGGGCAGTGACATAGCCAGTGACTTGAGATTAACAATGACTTAGCCAGTGACCTCACTAACTAATTAACTTGGTCAGTAGCTAGTGGCATGTAACACCAGTAACATGGTCAGTAGCGTGTATAACAATGATATAGTCGGTGACTTTTGAAATCAATTTTCTAAAGATTAAGAAAACTATGCAGATTAATAATGTTGTCAATTTCAATATTAAAGAACAAAACTATATATTTTTTCAATGACTTTTTTAAACTGTACTATATTACAAGAGGATTTACAGTAATCCAGTTAGAACAGTCTTCAACAAGTTCATCAGGGACATCATTAGGAAAGTTGTGTTTGGTGATAAAGTCCTTCAATATGTCCATGCTAAAAAACAATGCCCTTGTCTCCGCTGGTAGAATATGTTTCTGAACCAAGCTAAAATTGTACCTTAACCTGAGGCCTACGAACAATGATTCTTAGATTTGAAGCTCTGTCATATTGCAGCATAGGCAATCCAACAAAGACACAATTAGACAACAATCGGCGATAGTGCAAGACAGGGAGTAAATAGTGTCTCTCATGGAAGCTACTGGTTATGTTTAGAAAGGGAAATGAAACAAGTAAAACAAATAATCTTCTGAACATCTTAAACTGGCTGTATATGAGGCAACTACCTTAAGTCCCCAGAAATGGTTCAATTGGAAGCTAAAATTCTAACAGAGCTTCAAAATCATGCTCAAACTTCTTTCACTCTAATTCATTCAAAAAAGGGATTAGAGTTGCTATTATTTAGATCTCAAATTGAAAGCAAACTCCGTTTCGACATAATTCAAATCATGCAACACCCAAAGCAACCTATATTAGATTCAAAAATGGCATTGTAATAAGGCATGACAAATAAACAAAAACAATAGCAAAGATCATAACTTTTCCAATGCTCCACTTAGTGTACAGGAAAACACATAAGACAAATTCATGTGATCATAAACAATCAAGATCAATTGAAAACACAAAAATGAACCACCTTTACCTTGGAATTCTCTTTGCCAACTTGGTTCTCTGGTTCTACAGCTTTGTATTCCCAACCATCATCGTCATCAAAATCTGAGATTCAAAAATGGCATTGTAATTTAAAATAGGTTTTGAAATTACCGCCGGAGACGGAGATCTAGTAGGCTAAGTTGTTGAAATCGCCGGAAGACCGCTGCCACTTATTGGTAGGGCTGGGATTTTCAAACTGAAAACCGATGGAATCGGTCCGAACCGGCCGATTCGGTGCGGTTCGGGTCGGTTTTCTCTCACAATTTAGTTTTTTTTTTTCGGTTCGGTTCTAATATAGTACATATTTGTTCGGTTTCGGTTCCTAACTTTTGTTACAGGTTTTACCCGAACCGAGGGGTGCAGCATAAACCTCTACTTTATGTACTACTTTTTCTCTTCCTCTCTAATAAAATACAAACCATACTCCCATTTCTCTCTCCCTGTCGGCCCACCTGTCTCACTTTCTCTTTCTCTATTCTTTTTTTTACTTTTTCTGTATGTCCTTTCTCTCTCCCTGTCGGCCCACCTCCAATAGAAAATTGCTAAGAAAATCAAAGTCTCCTTAATCACTCCCCACCAATTTTTTTTTTCCATTTTTTTATGGCCTATTCCCCTTCTAAATGTGTCTCCAGCCGTGAGAAAAGAAAAGGCCAAGAAAGATTCCCTTTTTTTAATCATATTCATACCTACCCCATCTCTTCCCTCTGTTAGCCGCAATCATATTCTTCTTCTTCTCTTCTCCTCCTCCTTCAGTTCTCCTGTGTTCTTTGATGGAGAAACTGAGAAAATTGCAGAACATAGCGTGGCTGGGAAGCTGAGAAACTTGATAGCTTTGCTGCTGTTTTGCTGTGTGTACAGGAACCGGTTACAAGCCGTAACCGAACCGTTCCAAGTCGGTTCCGGTTCCAAGTCGGTTCCGGCAAAAAAATGTAGCAACACCGAACCGGAAAAACATCATCGGTTCCGGTTCCGGTTCTGGCAAAAAAATTGAAAAACAGAACCGAGGCCAGCCCTACTTATTGGCGCCATTGCTGGAGTGAGAAGACAGCACCTGCATGAGGCGGCTGGCCAGGGAGTCAGAAACTGAGTTCATTATCCTCGTCGCCATCATCCGCGATCATTTGTGACGATGAATAGTGACCTAGAATCCGGTGAATTTGAGAGAGAGGTTGTAGGGTTTAGGGTTGTAATTAAATTTACTTTAATAACCCTAGACCCTATACCACATACATCCCGCGTTACATAACTGTTAATGTGAAATACCACATCCTATTATAAAATTCTCTAATAGGTTGGATTTTGTATTATATTAGCTACTACATCTTGTGTGGGATGCATGAAATACCATAAAGATGATTCACCTTGCATTAATCGAATGTAAATTATCTGAATCTTAGGGAAACTCTACAATGAGAACTTTTGAATTAACTGTTGTAAGAATTGTCCAAATTTTAGTTGTAATATCAGAGATTCTAATACTATGGTTTTTTTTTTTTTTGAAAAGATACTATGGTGTTTATCTACACTCATTTTATATCTACTTGAACCAAAATTACAATTTATATGAATTAAAATTACAACATTGAGAACAAAGTTACCATATTTATTTGCACTATTTAGATATAATTAAATTAAAATTACAAGATTGACAATGAATTTGTTCAAAAGTTTGTAATAAGATCGTAGGTGGTGTAATTACTATTAATAATACTAAGATTACACGGAATAGGGCTCACATTACTAGTCTAACAACAATTTGTTGTCACATTTATAAATGTGCGTATGACATACGGTATGTATTATAGGATTTTCTGTAATATTATTTATTCAACACACATGTCATCTAACTACTAATTTAAATGTCTCCATGAAGTTCTCACTAGAGTCTCTCCCTACATTTTATGTTCTTATTAATCTTCTTGGAGACTATAATGAGAGCCGGCCCTGAGGGTTGCCGCCTGAGGCAGGCATCTCAAACCACCAGTCTTCGGGGGCCTACAAGTTATGCGTAAATATATATTGTTTTTGCGCTAATGACGGCTAAGTATTGTCTTGCCCCAGCGGAAACCTATTATTCTGAGTTGCTGACTAACTCACAACCAAGATTCTAGCTTTGGCTCTGACCTTTTGCTCTTTTTCCTCTTTTCAATGAATTAAATCAATATTTTCTCCTTTTCCTTTACTTGTGAGTTCTGACACCTCGCAGCCCAGTTTTCCCATTCCTTTTCCACTTAAATTATTTTTGTTTTTCATAATTTTTTTTTTTAAAATGGGGTTTGGAACCCAGCCTAACTGGGAGGCTCAACCCCACGCCCATTATTTATATTATTTAGATTTTGTTGCATCGAGCGGGACGTAATACCTGAGCCCTGAACAATCATAATTGCGTTACATCAATTATCCTCGTAGAGGACATCTTGTATGAAAGTAGGAGCCTCATCTAAACAAAGATCCACAACAAGATCTAAACTAGCAAAGTGAGCCAACCTATTCGCTACACTATTTGCTTCACGAAACACATGTCGAATCCTAATCCAATCAAAATCTTGCATGTAAATTTTACAATCATCTAGAATTTGACTAACCTCCGAATTATTCTCATCTCGTTGGTTGAGAGCAGCTACTAAGATGATGCAGTCACTTTCGACCTCAACTTCCTTCCACCCCTGATATATTGCCAAGAGTAATCTTGCTCTACAGGCCTCCGCTTCGGCATGAAAAGCCGAGCATAGATGTGATAACCTCGTAGACCATGCACCACGAAAGCAACCTATTTCATCCCGCGCAACCACCCCACAACCACCACTCCCATCAATTTTGTAGGCACCATCAACATTCAGCTTAAGCACCTCACGAGGGGGGAATATCCAGTTTGCTATTGCTCTTTTGTTCTGAGCATGAGTCTTCACTGGGTGCAACCTCTGGTATTCAGAAAGTAGTTGCATGGACCAACTCACAGTATGCATGGGATTAAAAACATCCCCATCCCAAACAAGTTGGTTGCGTTCAGACCATATAGCCCATAATAGCATAAAAAATATCTTTATCTGCGGCTTGTTGTGGATGCCTAGCATGTCCATGACCCAGTCTTTAATTGACGCAGCAACATGGTTTCTGGCATGCAAACCAAGAGAGCTATGTAGCCACATGCATGCAAATACATTAATCCTTGAATACATGCAACGTTGACTCATTTTCCCATCTACAGAAAGGACAAGTTTGATCCTCCAAGCTTAACCTTATGCTCAAAGCAACCTTTGTTGGCAATATATTCCTTACCAACCTCCAAACAAACGTCTTAAGTTCTTAACCTTAGGCTGGACTTTGGCATGCCAAATTAGCTTCCACAACCCC
Source organism: Rosa x damascena (assembly GCA_001662545.1). Classification (NCBI taxonomy): domain Eukaryota; kingdom Viridiplantae; phylum Streptophyta; class Magnoliopsida; order Rosales; family Rosaceae; genus Rosa; species Rosa x damascena. The sequence goes on along the minus strand of LYNE01002415.1, from coordinate 14,593 downwards.
TTATCACTCTAGTATGTATAAAAAATTTATACTTTTGTTTTATTTATTTTGATCAAAACACATGTTTTTTTTTTTTTTTTTTCATAGAGTTCAAAACACATGATTTTATATTATCATTTGATGAAAAATATATAAGCATTTATCTATCTATTTGAGAGGCCACATTTTAATTGTTCGCCTCAGGTCGTTAGAATCTCAGGACCAATCCTGGTTGCGGCTATATTATATGCCCCAACTTGAACTAACTACACCCCAAAACCTTTTTTTTTTTTTTTTGAATATTCATCTTTTGTCCAATTTTCTTCTCTCTGCACCCAAATTTCATCACCTGTCTAACCGTCCTATCATATTGTAAGAGGGTTAGTGTTTGAATCCTTGACTTGTTGCATGATCATCTGATTAATTAAGGATTCAATACAAATACAATAGAGGAGTCATGAGAAACTTGTAGTCGTACAGATTTCATGACTTTTCACTGCTCTTCCATACGAAATCCCTCATCTCATTTTACCATCTTTCCCATGGTTGCATTTAGCCGCACTCAAATTCTAACGTAAAAGTCAAAGATAACGAAAAACAAGAGAGAATTTTGGCTGAATAACTTAGATATTTTATTCACCTTACAAGAAGGAATTATATACAAATTCTGATAAGACAAGTACTACTCCTAAGGTAAGTAGTAAACCTAATAATACTACAGATATTACATAATATTATATATTACGGAATATTACAGAATATCTACATAAATAAGGTAAGTATGACTCACGCCAACACTCCCCCTCAAGTTGGCGCATACAGATCACGAATGCCCAACTTGTCAAGTGAGTCATGAAATGCCTTACTTGATACTGCTTTTGTGAGAACATCAGCTAACTGTTCTTCTGAGTGGACAAAAGGAAAACAGATAAGCTTAGCATCGAGCTTCTCTT
>LYNE01002414.1:38103-49669 GCA_001662545.1 Rosa x damascena | reverse complement strand
CCCCCCCCCAACGCAGCCTAGGACATCATGTCGCCAAAACCTAAAGCTCTAGTTTAGCTTGAAACTAATCCAAACGTCAAGGATTTAATTATCTCAGTAACTCTAGCGGTCCAGAGAAAAAATAACGAAAATCCAACTGTCGGATTTCCATGAATCGAAACATGAATATCTGAAATTTCACAAATTTCTGAGCGAAAATCAAACTATCTCAATTCTAGAACAAATTACATATCATGGATCCTCACACTGGGCTCATCATAAAAAGCTAAACCATAAAGTCAAAATAGGCTGCACGCAGCTTCGCGTGCCGCCTGTTTGAGCCCAAACGTACTTTGGGGAAATATTCTATAGAGGATTAAGCATTACCGGCCAATATTAGTGGCCCTAACTACAGAGCTTCAAGGTGGCGACAAAAAGCTCACTTAAGGCCCGAGTAATCCTGGGACAGCGCGGACCACCCTAAGTAATCATCAAGATTCTTTATACACGTGGTTGTCAGGAAACACAGCAAAGGTTTCTCATGCAATTAATGGACTGTGTTGCGCATGCAGGAACGACAGTTACCTTTAATTGTAGATAAACAGGAATATATTCTCATGACTCTATGAGTGTGCTACCATTGCAGAACGCTTGCGAAGATGTATTTAAGTAGCATATCCCAACCATTCACATCCAATGAACAATCAGCTTTACGTATATTTTAGCTATATCCAAACCGACTGATAATTGACAATTATCTGAACACAATGGCAGCCAAAATTCCCATAGTAATTTATTTTAGGGCCAATAGTCGTGGCCCTCATTATAATATTATCACCTTTAGAAGGAGTGGGAATTCGCAGAATGGCCTATATCCGGAGCTAAAGCGAATGGAGAAGACTTTTCAATCAATCAATTAATCTCTCAGATTATACAAAGTCTCTCCAGAGCAACCTATCCCTTAACATCAGTTAAACCAGCCAAGCCAGGGTCTCACCCTTGCAATCAAGTGAAGCTAAAGACATGTTTTAGCACCAGAGACAACACTACAATCAAGGCCTCCCCGGAGCAGACTACACTTCAACCTAGTTGAAACCAGTGAAGCAAGGGTAACACCCTCGCAACCTAGCGAAGCTAAAGTCATACTTTAGCAAGATCCCTTCTTCTCTCCTACTTCCCGGTGATTGCTCTGCTCAATCTACAACATTGGGTATCGATTTTTGGTGACGTAAAGAGATCAAGCAAGAAAGTCTTTACCAGCACATAAGGCCAAAGCCCTCACACACGAGGCATAGAGAAGAACCTTGTGACGTGGTTGGTGCTCTTCCCGTCTACATCATTTGATCAAGATGTCAGGTCAACGGACAAACCCCGGCGACTACACCCCCACGGTGTTGGCACGCCCGTGCACTTAAAAGAGACAGTTTGCTACTCCAAACAAGAAGCTAGAAAATGGCCAAACACTGCCACAAGTGACTGCATATAGACCCCACTTTCCACCCATTTTGACCCCTAATTGGGTCACAATACTTATGCCAAATTGCTCATTACAACAACCACTTCCTTTCTTATAACTATAACCAAGTCAAAATTGGGCCAATTGGCTGGAAATAATCTTGAAAAGAGAAAGGCGCCGAATTCTTGAAAGCTTCAATTCTCATTCTTCGTTGTGAATAGAGCTATGCTGCTTAAAGGAATTGTTGTACGTCCAAAGAGCTTCAAAATGGTAGTTGGAATAGGGAATTCCAATTGGGTCTCCAAAATGGGTCTGCCGCGATGGTCTTTAGCTTCTTGTATCTTTTACACTCCCAATCGTTCAATACCATTACCACATAGAGGAAGATGAAGCTGGCGATGTTCAAATGGCACTGAAGCGACAGAAATGAAGTTAGGAAATGGGGAACCTGCATGGTCAGCGTCTCAAGTCAGGTTGAGAGTTCGGGTGCCACTGAGGGAAAACTAATTAAGGTTTGGGTAATTTCTAATTTTACAACTCACCAAATGTAGGAAATTTTCTATTTATGCCCATTTTGAAAATGGTAACTCAGGTTCTTAGACCATTAACTTTTATACAAACTCCGATTTGGGTGCTCTACATGTTTATGGACTCAATTTAATATGCTCTTCAACTCCCACAAAGAAAATTTTCTCAAATAAGAGGTCGATAAAAAGTCAACATTGTAGGTTCCTCAAATGGTAAAAACATAAACCAACAAAGTATTGACTCGACATTACCAGCAATAACTGATAAATGGTTAAATTAGGTACAAGGTGTAACACCTTAAGTTTTAAAAATATCAAATTGGTACCTGAGCTTTTGCCCCCAACCCAACATAAGTATCTGAAGCCGTTAACTCCATTATGGCGTCTGCCAGGTGACATATTTTTTTAGGCTAATTTTTTCTTTCTCACGTTCATTTACTCCAAAGTTTTTTTTTTTTTCTCCATCTGTGGTTGATTGCTAGCTTTTTGATGTCAATCAGTACAAGTGCAATGCGATGCGATCACTCTAACTCCACCAGAAAATTTTGGATCTGCTGCTTTGTTTTATTTCATAGGTCAACAATGAATAGATGATTAACATTTTGCTACTACATTCTTTCAGTTATCAAGAAATTTAGAAACAATCCCACATTATGTAATACCCTGAAAAATCCATTTTTATATTTTTGTTGATTGATTGAAATTAGTAAGGTGTTGGTTTGTGCATTTAATCTTGTGGATAGACCTTTCCTGAAGTCGTCGATGAAGTAAATCTATGTCGGATATTTCTTTTCTACGTTATCTTTTAGAGGGGGTTGAGAGTCAACTTTTTATTCGTTGATTCTCTCGGAAAACGTTCTTCACGAGTATCATAGAGCATGTCAATACGAGTTCGTAGACAAGTGGCACATATTTTTCTGAGATCGTATGAAGAAATTATGGTCAGTGAAAGATTTTCTATTTTCAAAAAAAAATTTATAAACAGAAGAAATTCCAAAAAAATTCATAAAATTCTAACTTTTCAAATCTAGAAATTTTTCTCTTTTGTTTCTCTCTAGAAATCCTAACTTGACCTAGTTACCAGTCGACCCGACCCAACTACATCTCTTTCTTCTAGCGACAATAGGCAGTGCCGCCGGCCAAGATCTCTTATCTTTCCACTCTTCTTGCCTCTGCCATTCACATTCACTGGTTTGCACCATGCACGGGGGATCAAAGGTCGAAATCACGGCGGAGCCTACCCGATTCGACCTCTGTTTTCTAGCAATGTCACGTCTTGAAACTAGTTGGGTTTTGAAGATCTCTAATTCCTCATTCAATCCATAAAAGCCTTGAAGACCGATTGGAAGTGTGGAGCTCAAATTTGGAACTGAAGTTTCGGCAACGGAAAACTTTCGCGCTTGATCTAGCTCGATTCAGGCCGAATCGGCCTTAGTGCCAAGTATAATGTTGCTCTCCTTGTTGTCATCTACAAGTTGATGAGAGCTGATTTTGTAAATTTTAAAGTACACCCTGTGGCGCGTGGGGCTCACATGCAGCCACTTGTGGCGATATGTTCAGCCACCATTGGAGCATTTGGTTGCTCCTTCAACCTTAATTTGTCGATATAGATATGTAGTTATGTTTAGTTTTGTCATTGCTCGATCTTTTGGACGAATTATGGTATTTTCGGTTTCGGTTGAGGAGCCGATAATTGAATCATCCTTTTGTTTTGTCATTTTGATCCTAGAAATGTTCCGGAGACCGTGCGTGGTCTCAGGTGAAGTTTTGCCTCGATTGAAGGAACCTTTAATTTTTAGGTCAAGTACATGTTTTGAACTTTAAATGCTTTTGTACTTCATTTATACTAAGTTGAGACCTTGTTACTTAGGTGCTTGACCAGATCATTTTAAGTAGAGTTTTGTGGTATTGTGCTTATTCTCGTTTTATGTGAAGATGCAGCGGAATTTCGAGATGATTAAATCTCACGTTGTTATGAGTCATGATTGAGTGTAAATTATTGTTTTATTAGAATTGATTGTTATCTATGAAATCATATTTATCGAAAATAAATATTTTTTTAAAATATTTGAACTTGATCGTCAACAATTCATGAGTAAGTGAAAACGAAGATTTTTATAAAATGATTTTTCGAATTGTGTAAATTGTGAACTATAGTTGGTATTAGTGGCCTTTTTGAGAGGATGACAACACACACACACATGTGTGTGTGAGTGTGTGAAATATATGTCTTTTTAGGATTGTGATGAGGTGAAAATTGATATGTCTTGTATGATTTCATCACTATTATTTTGTGATGTGATTTTAAGAAAAATAAATGACGTTGGAAAAGAAAAGACAGTGCTGTTAGCTTTCGGTTTTGAAAGAAGAATGTACGATTTTTGTATATGTTTTGTGTTGTAAAAAAAATGTGTTAAAGATGATTTCTATATTGTTTTGAGATTAGTGGAGTTGTGAAAACAATGGAGTCAGTTATATTGTTTTGAAAGTGATTTGAGTTGTTATTGTGGAATTATGGTTTGATAAATTACCTTATTACTGTGTAGCATGTGAGATTATCCAACTGTTGTGGTTGTACCATTGGGGTGGCCTATGTGGTAGTGCCAAAGTGGTGTACCTTGAGTATACGGTGCCTATGTGGATTCATGTATTCAGTAGTCATGATGATACTGTGTAATGGATAAAAAAAATCTCGAGGGTACTCTTCCTTTTATTGTCATAAGTGATATTGACTTCAGATTATTTTGTTGAGATAAAGATTCATTTAAAATGTTATTATGATGACTTGTGTTTGGATTGGCGTCCTCCCCTTGGCTTTGTCCTTGGCAATTCTTGAGTTCTAATCAGCATCTGCCTCATAATTGAAAAAGAATTCGCTTTTCAAAACTGACGATCGTTTTTTCTCCATTTCTTTCCGTCAATGTCTCCTCTTCTTCTCCTTCACTTAGTTTTCTAGAGAAATTTCAGACTCCACCATCAACAATGGCCTTCGGGATCTAAATAATCAAAACTTCCTTTAATTCACGAATTTTGATCGATTAATTTTATTTCCTCCCAAACATCGATCAACATGGTATATCATCTTCCTTTTTGTTTCTGAGATCGATTAGTAGAATTCTTTTGCTCATCTCTTTTAGGTCGATTGAAATGACTTGGAGAAATACGTAGAATATGTGAAGGAGGGTTCCAGGATCTGGGTTTTGATAGTGCAGTTTTAGTTTCTGCAATTTTGCTTCGTTTGCAAAAGAGAGTTTTAAGATGGAGAGTGGCGTGACATGGGTTGGAAGAGATAGGAGACAATGGGATGAAACCCATATGGTGGTTAAAGATGAAACATTGTTGGGTTTTAATTTTTATTCAATTAAAAATGATAGCTACTCAAATTCGATCGCAGATAACTTCAATTGTATCAATTCCTGGTCCATCGCTCGCAACAAAAAAGCATCTTTCAGCTTCTTCAATTGAGCGTTGACAGATCAATTGTGACAAATCCATCAGGAACAATAATTTTGAAATTAGCAGCCATACCACTTGAACTTGCAGATTTGAAGGGAAAAGCATGGCTACGATGAAAGATGAGAGATAAGGGGCTGTATTTGATGCTTGGGAGGAATGAGAATAAAAACGAGGTTTGAAATTCTGAGAACAAAAATGAATTGAACACAATTAATAAATCAAGGGAAAATCAAGTGATTCTAGACATGAAAGGGTGGAATTGTGGAAGGGTGAAATTTCCAGAGAAATAAAGTGAAGGAGCAAAAGCAAACTAATTAACATCATTGGAAACCTCACAATTATGCAAACCTATCTAAGAATGACAAAGCTTCGCTTCCTACAGAAAGAAATCATTCAACTAATCATCCCTTGTCAATCACCTAATTAGGTACATAGAAGGAACTAAAAACGTCATAGAAGGCTCATTGAAACTAAATCACCCTTACATAGGCTTAAACCCTAGCTAGAACAATTAAACAATAAGCAGCTCCTTCCCATTCGAGTTGGAGCATAAATCTACACCTATATTACTACCTTCTGCTTTCTCTGGAGATAGTAAACGCTTAGTTCGGCGTCCAGACGAACGACCCTTCTTCTTTGGAGCTAATCTGATGAAAATCAAAACCTCCACTAATTCACTAAGTTGGAATTCCGGCGGGATAATTGCCAAACTAAGTTCAAATACATTCTTTCTAACACCTAAGCCCAATTTTCGACTTCTTCTAGCAGCAAGCCCAAGAGAAGGCCCAGCAGACCCCTCAGGCCCAGTCAAACCAAAATTCCCTGGCCCAACAAACCCAGTCAAACCTGCGTCCAACCAAATTAATGTTTCCTTCAGGTTTTTCCGAAATAGCCAAACCAATTACAGCTTCTGCAACCCCCAACACTGGTCCACCAACTGCCACCACATGTTCTCCAGTCGCCTCAGTCACTAGACCTTGCATCACAGGCACCTTAGAGAGCACCTCCGACCCCACCACCGCCGCTACAGAAGCCTGTGGTCTGGACACCGATTCCAGACCCTCACGGTTCAATTCTTCTCAGCCTGGCACCACCAAAGCGAGCACCTCCGCCACTAGCCTCTTGTCATAAGGACCACCCCAATGGTCGAAAAAACCATAAGCCACATAGAGCCCGTGGCACTTCTCATATTGCGGCTTCACCATCACCAAAACAACTGGTGAGAAATCAAACCTCCGCGTGCCCAAATCCTCCCAATGAACATTATGAATCACACAGATCCTCTAGATGGGATCCTTTCTCAGCACCGCCCCCTAATCAACTTGAATAAAGTCTCCCAATGCCCGTTTGATTAGGGTTAGGGCTTTCTCATTCCGCATTGCAATCCGCAACCCTTTCACAGCCACCCACCCACACCTGAAGGAGATGCAGCGGCGCCGCTTCGAGTGCAAAGACTCCATCATAGTCCGATTATTAAGGACTCCATCATGGAGTTGTTGTATAACTAAGGACCCCTGAGAGCACCCGATTATTCACCTCCATCTCCTTAAATTGGAAGCAAAGATCTCCTCCTCCTCCTATTAGATCAGAACCCTCTCCTTCAATCCTCAAACATTGGAGATCGCCGCTAAGAACGACGAAAACACCACCGCCTTCTTGGACAGAAGTCTGCTACAGAGATAGAAAAAATAATCGTGGATTGCATCCTCTCCACCAACCAGACTCACCACTGCCTTTTCTGACAGTGCTAAAGGAGCCACCGCTGCCATCTTCTTATCGGACTCGATTAGTTGGACTTGAATCTTGAGTCATTTGATTTCATCAGAATCTCCTAAACTAAATTATATGTAGGGATTACTATTTTATAAATTGATTAATTTTAATGTAATCTCATGAACTAAACTTTTTGTAGCGATTAATATGATTCTAAATATTTGATTTTAATGTAATCTCCTAAACTAAACTCTATGCAAGGTTTATTATGATTCTGAATATTATGCCCTGTATCCAAATTTACCCATTTACTATTCATTTAGACAGTAAACGATAATTATCCTTACTTTACCTTCGTTTCAGACTTTTTAAAGGGTTTCAAGAGTTGACTTTTTAATTGGGTCAGTTTTTGAGGAAACTTCCTTCTAGAAATTTGAAGAGCAAGATAAACTGAGTCCGTGAACATGTAGCATGTTAAAATTGGAGTTGTAACGAAGAAATTACAAGATTAATAGTAAGTGGCAGTTTTGTAAATCTTGTAGAAATCTTTTTAACTAAAGTTAGGTTTCTAGAAGTGGAAGGAAGCATTTTCAGGGACTTCTATTTTTGGAAAGTAGAGAGATAGAGAGAGAGAGAGAGAACCCAGAATCAGCAGTTTGTCGTTGGACTTCCGAGCTTCGCCAACGTCTATTCCGGTAAACTCCGACCCTGAAACCGGTCCTTTTTGGATCACCTTGACTCCCTCTTCCTATCTGTGGTAGTGGGGCACGCTAATTTCGGTAGTAGGAAGTGCAGCGAGCAAAAACTCCGGCGTCATCGTTTTTGGTTTCCTAGCCAAATCTTGGTTTTCCGGCCACCTTAGGTCGCACCACCACCCACATCTTGAAGCTTTCTTCTTCGTGGTTTGAACCCAACTGGTGGCTAGCCCCAATTTTGCCTGAGAAAGGAGAATCGACAACAAGAACAAAACTGAGGTTTTCGAGGTAATTTCTGATAAATAGACTTGAAATTGAGCATTGCCATAGTTGAGAAAGTTGTTGGAAATGATGAGAAGATCATGTTGATGTAATTTGGTGACCCAATTCAGCGTTGGAACTGGCGACGCATGGACAGCCGCTCGTGGCAATGCGTTGGGGCGCGTCTGGCCGTTCCTAGTCCTACTTTGGTTTGTTGGTGCACGTTTTGAAAATGATTGAAATTTCTGAAGTTTCGTAAATTCAGGTTTCGATTCGGGAAGATTAGATAGTTGGATCAATCCCATTATCTGATATGTTGTTATAATTATTGAGTCATTATAACATATGAAGTTTGGGCTCATTCCGTTATGATTTCGAACTTCCGATGAATTATCGGTTTTAGGGTTTCAATTTTATTATCATCAATTTATTTCCAATTATTGAGAAATATTTTTATAATATCATTTTGTCAAGACGACCTGTAGATTGAGTTCGAGTTAAACGGTCGTCGTAGCCACAATCTGTGAGCGGACTTTTGAATTTAAAATAAATTATAAATGCAGTACTATTTTTATTATGAGATTTATTTATAATTTACGAGGTTATTATTGAATTTCCTTTCCGAGAGCTTTTATTAATTATCGAGCTATTTAAGTTATGTGTTATTGATTTATTGAGAAATGGTTTTTGGAAAGTGGTTGATTAAGTAAATAGTATGAGGACTAATGATTTTTGAGTACTGTTGCATTGTTGAGATATCTTTTCAGAAAGCGAATGAGTTTATGAGGAATTATGAGTATGATATTGAAGTATTTGAATATGAACGAGTTATCGAAATTTCATGAATTTAATATTTTAAAAAGATTTGTTTCAGTTTTTTTGAGGAGGTAAATATGTTAGCGCATACATGCATTACCTGGTCGGCAGTCCCCTCCAGGTAAGAGTCTGGTCGACAGTACCCTCCATACAATATTTTGGTCGACAGTACCCTCCATACAATATTCTGGTCAGCAGTATCCTCCATATGGCATGAGATAGTTAGTCGGTAGTACTCTCTGACTGTCTATGGTTAGTTGGCAGTACCCTCTAACCATCACCTCCTCTTCCGGTAGGCAGTACCCTCCATTGCTTCCCTGGTCAGCAGTCCTCTCCAGGTGGCATGAGATGACTAGTCAGCAGTTCCCTCTAGTCATCGCCTATTTTGAGACATGAGTATTTCTATCGAGATTTTTGAGATTTATAAAGTAGTTTTGAGTTATCATTATATATTTGAGATACACAGGATTTATGAAAAGATTTCGAGATACTTGATTATATAAGTATTTTAACAAGAGTTTTGAGATGAGATTTACAATATGATTTGAGATATTTATTATACGAGATTTTGAAACGGTTTTCGAGATAATTTACAGCTTGAGTTGATTTACTGAATATTTTGAGATTTCAGCACAAAGGAAGATTAAGAGTAATTTCAAGAGTCTTGCACTATTTTTGAGATGCTCGTTTCCATAGTATTTAAAAGTATTTTCTAGAATCCTTACTGCATACTCGGGTTTTTAGAGAATAAATTTTGGAAAGCATTAAATATTCGTTTTTCTTCATTTACAATTACTTATTTTTGTCCGCTCACTCTAACCTTTTTTTTAAATGCTTTTCCCTGGGCTTTTAGGTTTTACATGCCCAGTCTATAGACTAGTTAAGGTCGAGCATTCGTAGGCATCGAGGTATAGGGCTCGTCACCTTCATCGCTGTAGGTTATTGTTTAACCTTCGCATGTTGTATATCGGTTTTATACTAGTAGAATTGCTCTGATTACCAAACTGTTTAAGTATGTTTTTAAGTGGTGTACTTGGAATGTATATATTTGGAATGTAGAAGTAGTTGGTGGTATGTTGATTTAAGCTTTATGTTGGTGAAATTACAATAATAATTATAATTTCTATATGAGAAACTCGTTGACAATAGGCTGAGGCGCGGGTATCTTGTTCTCTTTAAGGAGATTCAAGCCCTCTGCGGAACAATGTCGGTGCACCAGAAATCTCTTGACTTATCCCCTCCAGGATGCAACAGCCCAACAACAAGTTGTGTGGCTCACACTAATCTGCACAAATTGGAGGAACCAAAGCTCTACCAAAAGAACACCTTTCTTTGGCCAAAAAAACACACAAGACACTTTGGGGGATTTTGGAAAGAAAGTTGATGGGTGAATAGTAGTGTCTCGTAATAGTATTACGTAAAAGCAATGATCTATTTGAGCATGCAACAAATGGTGCTATTTATAGGCTCTTAGGACACTCCCTACCATAAATAGGGTAGTAACCAAAAGCCATAGGTTACAAGAATTAAAACCCAAAATAAAATACCATGAGTTACAAAATAAAATTCAAAATAAATTCTGAATTTAAACACACAAATAAATTCAGAATTTAAACACAAAATAAATTCACCCAAATTTAATTTCAATAATAAATAAAATATTAAAATGTAACAACATTCCCCCACTCATTTTAATATTTTAAAAACAAATATAAACCAAAATTACTGGCCAAAGACGAACCATTATGCTTCATGAAGGTGTGCTCTGCATTGAACCTTCACTTAGTGAAACAGCAATCCCTACTCCAAAGTTGATAGTGGTCTCAGACCTGAACTACAACTGTTTAAGGGAAAATAAGAACTACTGCTCACACATAATAATTCAGGTGTTAATATGTGCTTTATTAGCCAGCACGTTACGGCCTTGTGCTTATCCCGGTTTTCATGAGTGTATTTCAAGAATAAGCCCAATTCTCATAGAGAGCGGCCAAACTCTCACACTCATATAGGTAAAATCCGTCAAGGATGCTCTTGTAACTATGATGTCCCACTTATATGAGCTAAAGATTTTATTAAGAGTTTTAAGCTAACTCAACCTTCATATACGTTACAAGATTAATACACTTACATCATAGGGATGAGTAATAAAAGAAAATATAGTGCATTTTTTCTTACGGCCACCTTATGATTCGTTTTTCGGACTTTTTCCCATTGAACCCAATTTTTAGGATCTCTAATCACCGGGTTGGGTGTCCTCATATATGGCTCATGATGATATAGGCTTCAATCCCATCCCCCTCGATGTACTCCAGACCTTATCGCTTGCCAATCCCTTAGTTAAAGAATCTGCAAGATTATCACATGACTTAACATAATTCACATTAATAATTCCATCAGTCAAAGATGATCTCACAGTACTGTGTTTTCTTCTTATAGGTCTGGATTTACCGTTATAATAACGGTTATTTACTCTACGAATAGCTGCAGTGCTATCACAATGAATCAATATACGTGGTATAGGTTTTTCCCACAAGGGAATTTCATGCAATAAATCTTTCAACCAATTTGCTTCTTCACTTGCTGAAGCTAGAGCAATAAGTTCAGCTTCCATGGTTGAATTAGATATTATTGTTTGCTTCTTTGATTTCCAACAAATAGCACAA
>LYNE01002413.1:7590-18966 GCA_001662545.1 Rosa x damascena | reverse complement strand
ACAAACTCTAAGTTTGGAGATCTCAACAAGCTCTAAGTTTGGAGTGAGCACGAACCCCCACAGTTCGGCTTTTGGTCTCCCCTATTAAGAAGAAAAGGGGGGTAGAAGAAGGGAGGTTGCAAGTCCCCGAGAAAAGAAGAAGAAATTGAAAAACTTCAAAAACGGGAACTTTTAGAAAAGTTTACCTTAAAAAATGGCCGGAAATCTTGACTGGAAAAGTCGTTGAAGATGGCCGGAAAAAGGTCGCCGGAAAAGTGGCCGGAGCTAGGCAGGTTGGTACAGGGCAGTAGCGGAGGCGTGCGGGGCTGCTGCAGGGGCTGTGCGGAGGATGTGCAGGGCTTGTCGGCAGATGCTGCGTAGGGGCTCGGCAGATGTCAGCAGGTGTGTGCGGGGCTGTCGGTAGATGTCGGCAGGTGTGTGCGAGGCTGTCGGCAGGTGTATGCGGGGCTGTCGGCAGGGGCAGGCACTCGTCTCGGCAGGTCTCGGCAGATGCAGGCACAAGGCTCGGCAGCTGCTCGGCAGGGCTCGCAGGGGCAGGCACAAGGCAGGGGCAGGTCCGATTTTTCCGACGGCAAGTCCAGGAGTTTTCCGGCCGGTTCCGGTGGTTCCGCCGCCGGTTCTGGGCTCCTTGGGAATAGGGCTTCGATATGTGGGGCGGTGGATGCAGGATTTTGAAGGTTACGAAATTAGGGTTTTCAGGGTTAGGGCTTCGTGCTGATAACGTGTTTTAGGGAAACGAGAATTGAGAGGAATTTGCTGTGTATTCTCATTGATAATAGGGGCCTCTTTATATAGAGGATTACAATGCATAGAATCTCAATCATACAAGGAAAGTAATTCTACATTGATTAGGATTCTAGATCCTTCTAATTAAATCCTATTACCACTAGGTCAAGTAACCTAGAGTTTGGGCTAAACACAAATTAGGTTTTCCTTGAACAAAAACCAACATTTCCATCAATAGAGAAATAATAAATAAATAAAATGTAATTAAAATAAATTCAGTGTGGGTCGGTTTAAATCGGGTGGTTTATGACCCAAAACCGCAACCGAAGCGCTTTTACACTGGTCGTTGTGGTGTGATCATAAAATGACACCGCTTTAGTTCGGTGTGGTTGCCGAATCGTTTTTTCGGTGCGGTTCGGGTCGGTAACCGCATTTTAGGTACAAAATGCCCACCCCTACTCCTCTTTGTCCTCCTCCCATCCTTTCTCTTCTATTTCTTCCTCAACCACCTCACCTCAATCCAAAAACCCTTCTCTCCTCTGCTAATTGCAGCAAGCTCCACCCCTTCGATGTCGCGAGAAAAACGTCCTCGAGACCGGATCCGTCCCTGAGACATGATTACGGTGATTTGGACGCTAGATCGACTGTTGGAGACATCATTGAGTATGAAAGTGTGTGCAAATTTGTGTATGATGTTCCTTACTTCCAAGTGTAGAAGGTCAAGTTTTAGTAAGGGAAAATATAGAGTATCGTACCCAAGGGATTGGGGGAAACTCCACCCTAGCTATATTACCGCAAGAGAGCCTAGAAAAAAAAAATGCAATCTACCTTTTTAGAAAGTCACAACTTTAGCCTTTTGGAAGCTAAAGATCATGAGGATGATATTAACAATTATGGTAATGAACGGCTTGATTGATTTTAATTTTTATGCGAACAAATTAAAAGTACACAAAAATAAAGTATGCAAATAAAAATAGAGATTTTGATATAAGAGAGAAATAGAGGCTTAGGCATCACACCTAGCCTTACTCATGCACACAATATAACCCAAATTAATGTAACAACATGTTTTGATAAATTTCCCCTTAGTGCTTTGATGAAACTACCAAGAAACCAACTAGTCATGCAATTTTAACGATATCTTCCGAAGCAAAGCTAAATCACACAACCTTTATACCATTCAAATCTTCCGGATTATAAATGGCCTATGGTGCCATGAGCCTAAATTCTTCCGGAATCTAAACTCATAACATCATGCTTTAATTTAAAGGTAAGAAATTCAAGCAACTTAGTTCTTCCCGTAGGAATAAGCTAAGCCACCACCTATTTGGCTACACATGCTCAAGGACTCAAGAGTTTATCAAGTTCATGTTTCCGATTCATTAACTTCCTAAAACATGCTTCTAGGTAATAAATCTATGAACACACTTAAGATACATTAAAGTATAGTAGCCAAAAGATTCAAAACATGCATAAACATCAAATAACATAAAGATTACATTGTTTTGTGCACAAGTTTAGCTAGGGCTTAGCCCTAGCCCCAAATTCAATTACTCACAACTCATATTTACACAACTACAAGCCATAAACATCATAAATAACAAATAAAATAGAGCAAAGAGTGGAGAACAAGTGATATACCCACGGGTTTGACTCTATTTGGAGCCAAACCAATAGAACAAGATGTCTCCCTTGTCTCCTAGATGCTATATGAGAAGAGAAAAGCTTCAAAGTATAGGGATTTCGGTTTCTAGAACCCAAATCACTATACAAATCCACAAAATCTCAAGAACAAAGTAAGAACAAGGCTTGAATGTGTGAGAAACAAGAGAAGTGATTGATCAAAGTGTGTAGAAACTTCGGTTTTGGTGAAACCCAAGTGGCTACACACCTCTCTCTTACACAAAATCAAAGAACTATGAACTAGCTATGAAAAAACTAGAGAGAAACTATGCTAGAACTAGAGAAAAGAGAGATTTTGTTGTTGCAAAGTGAGACAGTAAAAGGGTGAACGGTTTTGGGGAGAGAAAATGGGCCATTTAAAGGCCAAGGCAATTCAAATCAAGGGTGGAGATCAAAAGGAATGAAGGGCTAGATGTGATTGACAAATGTGTATGCACAAAATGTGGATCAGGTTTTTAACTCTACATAGAAATGACCTAGAAAGCCCATAGATATTTTGGTGGAGGAGAAAAAGTAAGGGTAGAAGGGTCATAGTGTAGGGAACAAGGTAATAAATAGGAGACAAAGGTGTAAGGTG
The DNA here is from genome assembly GCA_001662545.1 of Rosa x damascena. Classification (NCBI taxonomy): domain Eukaryota; kingdom Viridiplantae; phylum Streptophyta; class Magnoliopsida; order Rosales; family Rosaceae; genus Rosa; species Rosa x damascena. The sequence continues at coordinate 15,980 of LYNE01002413.1, read as the reverse complement.
TAAGAATTGGATCACTTGTCATCTTTCAACTTTCGAATTTCAAAATAACCTAGACCTAAATTCTTCCCACCTAAAGTCTCTAACCCTAATCAGCTCTTTCCTGTTCTCCACCCATGTTCTTGGTCGGCCAACTCGGCTAGAAAAGTCCGGAATCCGGCGTTGACCACCGTTGACCTATTTCTTTGTCCGTTTGTGCATTTTCTTCTCCTTTCTTCTTTCAATTGAATCTCCACCGAAGGTTCCGAATTGGCCTTTGACTTCTCCATACCAAATGTTCCTCCATGAGTTTAGATCATCCAGGTAAAATTTCAGAGCTTAGTTCGCCATGATTTGCCTTAAATGCTGCCGGAATACGTACATGTCCGGTTTTGCAGTTTTCGTCTTTTAGTCAGAAATTTGTGTCTATCTTTTGAAGCCCTTGCACTCCGAACTAGCTCTTGCACTCTTCATAATAAATGATCATTAGGATGTATAGAATGGATCTGGAAGTTTAAACTCATTTGAAGTTCATTTGATCGGCCTGCCGCTGCTCCTTCCTTGCCTAGCTCGGTTTCTCCTAGCCGGAGTAGGAAAATGTGCTAAAGTTGACTTTTTAGTGCATTTCCAAGCTTCTCCATCATTTCCTAGCATGATAAGGAAAACATAATAAATAAATATAAATAAACACAAAGGTTAAGCAAAAGTACAAGATTAGGAGAATAATTAGTAAGTAATTATGGACCTAACATCGACCCCGTCTTTTTCAAAGACAAAGGAGTGGGGAGATCCCTCGAGATTCCACCCTGGGTGCCGAAGCGAAGGTTCGCAGCTTTATGGTAGTGAGCATCGGAGAGAAAACGGTGGCGGAACCACTACAACACCCCTCGACGGCGCCGCTGTTCCTTATGGAGATGGCGATGAATTTGTGATCGGTGTTCACCGATTTGGGCTGGGCTCCCTGTTTAGGCTATTGTTTGCTGGGTCTCATGTTTTGGGCCCATCGATTTATGTAATGTGTTTTACTAAGTTTGTTCCTCTTTGTGGGAGTAGGTGTTATGTTTGTACCCCTTTGTGGGATTTCCCTTCATGGGCATGTTTGTATTAATCTGGGCTAGTTGCTCTCATTTATATATTTCCCTATTTGATCAAAAAAGCTGGCCCTGCCATCACCGAGTTAGCTAGATTCCACGAGGATGCAGGTAACTTTTATTTTATTTTATTTTTTTATTGATCTGAAAGATGCATGTAACTTAACATTATGTCGCAGAGCGATCTTTAATCCAAAACATGTCACCGAAAGTTCTGCTATAAAGAGATTACCAGCACCCAAGTGTGCACATGCAGAAACCAGATATATTAGCAACGGTTGCCTCATTTTACTATCCTCATATACGACCTTGGTTATGGTTAGCGCCTCACATACCCTTATTCATTTGCAAGGTGGACCAACATCCCCTCTTAATGCCTCATGCATTGGACTTCTTGATTGCATTTGATTGTTCCAAACGGCTAGGGTTATGAAAGTTTATGTTTTTAAAATAAAACAAATCCTTTTACCGTAGAGAAAAAAGGCTAGGGTTATGTGAAGTTCCATTTGAATGGTTTTTCTAGTTCGGAAATTAAAGAAATGAGAAGGGTCGGTAATCTCCTACAACTTTAGAACTTAAAAGAACATATGGAAACTTTTGATAGGAGTTTCTAAACAAAAATTCGAGCTAACTGATAATTGATTCCTAGTTAACCAATTAGCATATGTAAGTGGTTCAAGTTTGTGTCTTGTACTAGAATCCGGTTTTGTGCAAAGTATCTGATATGAAATCTGTATTTTAATCCTGATTTGAATTTAAACCAACTTTGTTTTTTTTTTTTGGTAATAATTAAAAGAGCTAAAATCATTTTACCACCCTGAACTTTACATCTAATATCATTTGTGTCCCCAAACTTTTAATTTGATCACATATGCCCTTATACTCTCCAATATGATCAACCAAGCCATAAGTAAACTAATTCATCAATTTCTTCATAAATTGGTAATGATGAGAGTATTTAGGGTCAGTTTTTAGCTTTGAACATGTAAATGGTGTGTTTCTTGCATGCTTGAAGGCAAAAATCTAGTTTGAGTGGGTAACACTATGTGAAGAAATTGATGGATTAGTTAAGGATTGGTTATAATCAATCACGTTGGAGAGTACAAGGGCGCAAGCATTCATATTAAAAGTTTAAAGACACAAATAATTTTAGGTATAAAATTCATGGTGGTAAAATAATTTTAGCTTTAATTAAAACCACCTTTGAATGGTTGTTTTTGAGGACAATGAGTAACTATCATGATTTTCAAAAGCCTAAATGATAGAGATGGACAGCCTAAAGCTAATTTGTTTTAGTAGGCCTATATGTGTAATCATTTGACTCCTACAATATTTTAAACAAATCTCCTAGTCCCATTGGTGCTCTGATGTTTCTAATTAATATAGATAAATGATATAGGTGGACTTATGTACTCACTATTACTTGGAGCACATTGAGTACAGAGAGTGAGACAAGTTTGTTAACCAGATTATTCCATTCCATGATTGATAGGCTATCCGCATAGTTATAATGCCCTATTAGAAGAGAGATGGAGATCAGCAGATTGGAAACTTGGTGCATCTAGTATATTGTAAGTGATAGTTTAAGTAATATTGGATCATTGTAAAAGACAAACCACGGTAGGAATGAAAAAGGAATCTAATTCAAAGCTATGCTGAGGGACAATTGATTTAAGAGTTTGAACATTATAAAATTGTACAATCTTAAATAACATACGGAAGGAATTTAGAGTACTAACATGCACCAGCAGTCGGTGAACTGTGATTTGTTAGTAAATTATAATTCCAACATTGTAAATGTCATGGGTTCAATTCTCACTGACATGTGTAAGGGTGGAGTGAGCTAAGGGGTTTTAAACAATGTAGTGCATGGCTTCCACATGAATAAGAGCTAGGTTAGAAATGCCTATACACTTCTTCAAATTATGGGGTTCGACATGTCTAGGGGATGCAAATATAGTGACACATTAGAAAATGTTGTTAAAAAACTTCTTTAAAGAATGTGTTTAGTTAGATGAGACTCGTACTATTATTCAATATATTTTTATCGAAAACCATGAAATCAAGTTTTTATGTCCATATATCTAATATATAATTTAAATTCAAGAAATGAAAAATGGCTACACTTTTTCCAACAAAATGTTTTGGCTCATTTAATAACTGTAGGGTTGTTAAAAGGTGCGAATTGGCTGATCATGCTATTGGTACAAGCTCCAACTCGAAAAGGCAAGAGCTGGTTATTTTTTAATTTTCTTTGTTAAGGTTCTAAGCCTGTGGGAGTTTGAATGAAGTTCTATGAGTCCTGTATGACGTTTCTAGTCTCTTGTTTGTAGCACAATTGCGTGGATTGGCAAGTGATGGATAGTTGAATGATTTCATTTCCGCAGAGCGGTAGGTTTGCTCATTCTTGCATTGGCTTGCTTAAATGTGAGCATCCCAGATTCCTAGTGATCTTAATGGTTTGCTTTACCTTAGGTAGGTAGTTCAAATTTTCTTACTAGATTTCTTATGTAAGTTTTTGTAGGTACTCTAGTTTTTGACTGTTGATCTAATGAATGCAACTTCTATTTAAAAAAAAAAAAATGTGCGAATTGGCTGCTTGTGTTAAAGAATGAAAAGAAGTCTCATTTAAGAATTGACAAAATAAATTACAACCTATATGTTGATGCCTTAATACTACTAACTGCACCATCGAGTCATTTTAATTAAAATCTTACACCTAGACTTAGTGACAAAGAGGGTTAAGTTTGAAACAATATGATACAAAATCAAGTGAATAATAGTAAACTATTTTTTTGGATATCTCATGTATCACACTTTATGTTGCAGCTGATGTGGTAGAATTAAGTCATTTAATGACATTCTGTGATAGGTTGGACTTTTTGTCACATGAGTTGCCATATAATGTGCAATGCAGGTGGTATCCAAAAATGTGGTTCAATTAGCATTACTCAAACTAATTACTAGTTGCTGGGGAACTACATATGCCACATTTGTTTGTTTGTTTTTTTTTTTTTTTTCACACTAGACTCCTTTTTATTACCGATCTGCTCATTAGTCATTATACGTGAGACAAGTAATAGATGAATAAATTTGACAAGACAATGTAAACATGTGGTGCATCTAAGACGTGATTGAAACAAATAGCTGAATATTGATGACGTTAAATAGTGGATAAATGTGACCCCATGTAGTTAACTATTAACTAACATTTCTCTACACATGCTCTGTATGTAGAAGTATTTGTCTTTTCAAAACAAATAAAATAAAATAAAAAGATAATGGATGAAAACACTTATTGCAGAGAGAAATTAGTGGGAGAAAAAAGTGAAATTTGTGGGATTTATTTTGTTTATTTTTGTTAATAAAAATATAATTTGCAATTGTCATAATGGCCTTTGTGATTAATTAATTCCCAAAGTTTGTTAAGGTTTTAGGGTCATTTCTATCAAATTTTTTTATTTTGGCTAACAGCCTATTCTCTTAATAATAGTATAGATTAATACAACACCGAGATTATATAAAACAAAATGACCTCTTTTACTTCTAATGGGGAGCATTATCTAAAATAATTCGGTGCAATTAAAGATCAACTTAACCACTTATGTACTTATTTCATTGTTTAGAGAAATTAATTGTACGGTGTCGGGTTTTGTGTAGCAGAGCTCCATATATTCGGAGCTCCACTTATGTACCTAAAAATTCGGAGCTCCATATATCGAAACCTAGGGTTTTGTGTAGCAGAGCTACGGTGTCGGGTTCGATCCTGCCTGCCAGAGGATGTCTTAAGGCGTCGTTCTCGTCTGGTACGTGGACAGCGGCATAGATTTTGATCCGGTGCTGGATTTGAATGCAAGGGCGACATTAGGTCTGGTTTTGCGACGTTGGTTGTTGTAATCGGAGGACATTGAGTTGCAAGACAATGGTGCGTGAGGCTGCGTCGACCTGGTTTTCTGTGGAGGCGCGAAGCGCTTGTTGGGGCTTCGTGTTAGGATCTCCTCTTCCTTAGCTTGCAGGTGATCCCAAGTTAGATCCAAGGTGGTCTCTTTCAGGCTATCTTGATGGGGGAAGGCTGTGGACGGCCACCGGAGCTGTTACGTCCCGGATCGCAAGTTACCGGTTTCATAGTCTTTCGGATGGTAAATGACATTTATTATTACTTTCGGCTTCGTTTCTACCTTTTAGGGCGCCCTAAAAGATGAATTTTTGTTCAGGTCAAAATTTGAGAAAATTTTCTTCATGAAAGTTGTAGAGGACATTAAACCAAACGCGTGCATATGTGGTACGTTAAATCGGAGTTCGTATACGAAATTTATTGCCAAAATACTAAAATTACTGTTCATAATAATTTTTTATAAATACCACGAGTTACTGTGGTAACTCGGGCTTTCTCTCTCTCCTCCCTCTTTCTCTCTCCCTCTCCGACCTCTTCACCTTCTTCCAGCCATAACTCCTTAATCCGGCGACGGATTTTGACGCATAAGCTATCGTTGGAAAGCTCTCTTCCTTCTCTTCATTCTGGGTTGGTTTGGTAACTTAATTTGAACTGTGGAAGGTGCAGTAAGGAGAGGAAGAGGGCGGTGTTTCTGTATTCTTGGGTTTTTGGTCGAAACTTGAGTTTCCGGCCACCTCCGGCGACGATTTTTGTTGGGCCTTGGAGCTCTTGGATCACACAACCATCTCTCAAAGTTTCTTGGTCAGATTCGAAGTGTGGAGCACGAATCGAAGTTGAGAAAGATGTATGGATGGTTGAGACGAAGCTGTTGCCAAAATTTGGTAGCCGGAGGTGGAGGCTATACTGAGTTACCTCTTGATGAAGAAATCCGTATGCGTGGTCGCCTAAATAGTACTAGCGCTATACCGAGTTACCGCTTGACGAAGAAATCTGTATGCGTGGTCGCCTAAATAGTATTGTGAGTGGACTTTTATTTTAAAATGTGATGCATGCGTTTATTTCTCGAATTAATGCTTTATTTAATTATCATAATATTTTGTCGAGCATATTATTTTTTGTTTCGGATTATTATTTGGTTTTGGAATATATATATTTGGAATATTGATCGGTTTTTTTCCATCATGATTTTAGAACGAGAGTTTTCTATGCTCGAATTTGAATTTACGATTTATAATGATTTTCGACAAATTATTTTCCGAGGTGATTTCCGGAACTATATTATATTTCTATTTGTCGATTTGAGATTTTTTAAAAGATTTTTGAAATGGGATTTCGATGGAGATTTTTTTCTTAATTACTCATCGATTTTTGGTTTTGGCATTTGGGAATGCCTTACTGAGGATTGTGGATTTAGTTTTGTTTCTGAGTTACAATTTATAATTTGATCTCGTCTATTAGTTATGATTTTGAGAATATTTTGGCGTGCGGGGCCACGTCATTGGAATATATTTTTTTTTTTCCTCGTGAGATATTGGGGAAGCTTTATGGATTTATAGAATTACTGGTTACCATACTCGGGTCGTTCAGATTGTGTCTCCTCCTCACTTACTTTGTGTTTGTGAGTGGTAGTCGAGGTGATTTATTCTCCTCCTCACGTGAGTGGTAGTCGAGGTTATTAGTTCTCCTCCTCACACAATCTATGTGTGAGTGGTAGTCGAGGGTAGGTAGAGCCTAAGGGGCTCCTTTACCCATATGGTGATATTTCTTCCCCATATCCTATTATTACTTGACTAGCAGGGCGTCCGATTTTCTCTTAACCAGCAGGGCTGATATGATTTCACGAGATTTTGAGTTTAAAGAAATATGTTTTATAAACGTTGCATGCATCGAGGTTTTATAAGTTTAAATATGTGGGAAAGCATTCAAGTTTGCTTTATTTAAATTATTTCGATTATTTATTTTTGTCCACTCACACTAACGTGTTTTTCAGTTACTTTCCCCTGGGCCCTTCGGTTTCAAATGCCCAGTTTGTAGGCTAGATTAGTTGAGGTCGAGCGTACATGGAGATGAGGCGTAATCAACAGCACAGCTTCAGCGTATCTATTTTATCCATGTTTTCCTTGTTTACCTTTTATATTAGAATTGCTCTGATAACCTATGGGATGAATGTTATTAGATTGAGATTTGTACTAGTGAAATGGGAGATGTTGAGATTTGAGGAGCATGGTGGCTCCAGGAGAATAAGGATGGATGGTTTAGAAGTGTAAATGTCTTTCTACATGTTTTGGATAGTCAATTTTTAGGAGAAATTCTACCAAATTTTTGGTAGAATTTCTTCTAAAGTGGGCTCCGCAAGGCCACTTCGGATTTCAGGGTGAAATCTGGGGCGGGTCCTGTCAGTTGGTATCAGAGCATTAGGTTGTCAGATTTTGTATACTTATTTCTATCCTGTTACCTTATATGCTTGATGTTTCTCAGTACCTCTCGAGTGATGGCTCGACTGCAGCGGTTCCCCATCGTTTACTCTTCGGTGCTGATGTACTCATCAAGTGTGTAAGGTACATGTCTAGTTGGTTTTTCTTTAGGTGCTATGCCTCTTGTACGCTGACCTCATAGGGATTTCACTACTTATCAGATTGTTTACATGTCTTGCACCTTTTTCCTGATGATGGTAGAGTACAACTACTCTACAGGTTCGTGTTGTGCTATGAAATGTGATTGCGGGGAATGTTGTGGTTATCTCTTCCTGGATGCCAACAAGATTGTTGGGGCAGGGTTTAAGGTGCGAGACCAGAATTCGATTTTGTGCTTGAGTGTCTGAGTCGAACGATCGTAGCTTTGAGCTGTCTTTGGCTGCTATAGTTGTTTTGGAATCAGGAATTGTTGGTGGAGGTTTGAGTATTAGGAGGGATTATTAATGTAATAACCCGAAAATTAGTGTCAACTATAGAACACTATATTATTAGTTATATTCGAAAAGTCGTACTTTGTTTTGTGCTTTTTCCTTTTAGAAACCAATGACAGCACATACCGCACTTACAAGATATGTAATTTCTTCAATACTAGACTTCTAGTAAACTTGCCAAAATACCTTAGTTCGTATTTCTTGTGTACAATTCATATTTGTTATTGAGCTCAAGATTATTATATACATTATTTTTGTGATGTATATTATTTTAGTACTAATTATTGCTAGCACATATTTGAACCCTAATAAAGCACCAAAAATTCCTTCTGTATTAGTTTGAGTTTATGTGTGTGCATGTGTGTGTATATATGTCAACCGTCAATAGCTATACTCCACAACCTTACATACTCGAGAAAAACCCTAGGCGGCATCCTCTGTGCCGCACCAAAACCCTAAGCCAAAGTTGGCCTTCTTTGCCACCAATCTCTACCATTCTTGAATCCTTGCAGCACTACATCTA
>LYNE01002412.1:42435-53510 GCA_001662545.1 Rosa x damascena | reverse complement strand
CTATTGCTACTCCTAGTTTGATAAGGCACACTAAATCGATATTCCTTCAACATAAATCACATAATGTTATGCATCGTTCCCTGCTAGACTATCAATCTTTTGTTACTGTGATGCGTAAGTCGGTTATTTTGAGCAAGCTCTCATTTTCTTAAATTCCTTTATCTTGTCTTTTACAAGGTGGGGGAGCTGAAGAAACTAATTGAAGAGGGTAAAATAAAGTACATTGGTCTGTCTGAGGCGTCAGCTTCAACAATAAGAAGAGCCCACGCAGTTCATCCAATAACTGCTGTGCAGCTGGAGTGGTCCTTGTGGTCAAGAGACGTAGAGGAAGAAATAATCCCTACTTGTCGGTAAGGCTTGACGGAGCTACCTAGATTATTATAGAGTACGTTGCTAGCAATTCATTGATATTACTGTCCCAAATTTCTCAGGGAACTTGGCATTGGCATTGTTGCATACAGTCCTCTAGGAAGAGGATTCTTATCATCCGGGGCAAATTTCATCGAAAATCTTCCCAATGATGATTTTCGAAAGGTTGGTTAAACAAATATTAATTGTGATGTGCATGTGCATTAGATAATAAACTTATGTAGCTGATCCCATGTCTCGTCCTTCTATCTCCTCGAAAGTTCTTGAATCTTATGTTTGTAGTTGACCTTTAGTAATCTGTGTTTGTGAGTCCTGGTTGACTTTATTCAGTAGTCTTTTGTAATTCCAGTATTCAAGCCTTAATGTATCACTCTCAAGAGGATCACTACGAGATTAAATTTCATAAGTACTCATAATATGTTTTGAGCTGCGGTTTCTGAGAGGAGGTATTGCAAATTTCATATAGGACAAATCATTTTTTGCCCTTTCGATTTCAACTCCGACACTTTTGAGATAGTAGAAATATTATTAATAAGTCAGGTAGCCCAGCAGGCTCTCATGGCACAGCGTAACTGTAGTTTTGGGGTCACCCCCACTAGTTGATTATTTGACAAGTCAAAGTGCACTGTCATGCTTACCCAACAAAAGGAGTGCCATGCTATGATCGTAATCATAAGAAGCTTATTATAATTCTTACTACAATTCTCAAATATCTTTCAGTGCTAAGAAAATACGGCAGTTGATGTGGAAGAAGCCCAAATTATTTTTCGTATTATGTATGAGTTACGTTCAATCTGCATATTAGTGCCTTTGGATATCGTTTGGTTTGATAAGGCTATATTTCTTGATGCTCAAATATGTACTGCGTTGGTTGCAGAATATGCCCAGGTTCCAAGCTGAAAACCTAGAGCATAATAAAACAATATTTGAGCGAGTAAGTGATCTTGCAGCAAGGAAGGGTTGCACCCCATCTCAACTAGCTCTGGCCTGGGTTCATCACCAAGGAAATGATGTGTGCCCTATACCCGGAACCACCAAGATTGAGAATTTTAACCAGAACATTCAGGCTCTGTCTGTGAAACTGACACCAGAAGAAATGGCTGAGCTTGAATCTTTTGCTTCCGCAGATGCTGTTAAGGGCGACAGATATTAGACTGGCGTCAGTACTTGGAGGGACTCTGATACTCCACAACTGTCTTCATGGAAAGCCACATAAGTATGTGCCTAGATTCTCCGAGTTATGTCACAATAATGCCTCTTTGTGCCTTGAGAATTTGGTGAATCTGTATTTTTGTTCAAAGACTTGGTAGTACGTTTATGGACTCACCAGAGTAATGTTCACTGTCTGTCCTTGAAACAATAAAAAGTGTTGTATTAAATTTGAATTTTATAGCTTGTCCTAGTATCCAGGTTCGTGTGTTTGGTGGGATGGTAAGACAATGATTTTCTATTTGAAAGTGGAAGGAGGTCACTCCGAGTATCCAAGAGTAACAAATCATCTAAGGCAAGCAAAAATTCTGAAATTCTTTCAAGTTAAAAGTGCTTAAATTGTGCCCAGTACCATTTAGTCTGGCATAAGACTGGGATTGCTTCACTTTAAAAAAAAAAAAAAAACTTTTGTCTAATATTTTAGATTTTATTGTGTTTGGTAAATAAATAAAAAGCAACTTTAATTGAAAATTACAGTTCACTCGCAGTAGATTTTAGAAGCAAACATGAACCAATTTGCTTTTAGAAGCTGCTTTCAATTAAAACACATTTTGAAGTTGTTTTATGTACTGGCACCACTTTTAAAAGTATAGAAAATTACAAACAAGTGTCACTTTGAAACTTATATTAGTCATAAAGCCACCTAAATTGTTTTGTACACATAAGGCCACTTGCCTCTTTAAATTATTTTTTCTCTGTCCATTTTACCCTTCTACCTAAGAAAACTAACCGCCTGGTATCAGATTAACCGCTCTCCCTCTCTCTCTGCGACTCTCCCGAGGAAGCCCTCTCACTTCCTCTTCGTCCTCTGACGAAACTCGTCGCTTTTGTTTTTCTGGCTTCCGGCAATAGCGGCCAAGACGACTACAACCTTCATCAAAGCAGAACCAACGACCTTTATCAACCTAAGGTACAACCTGAACGGCGAGAGGTCTCAGCGTTCCAAGCATAGCGGAGGCGCTTGTTGAATTGAAGCATCTCGATGTCACTCTCATGTCGCCGGCGACCGATTCTCCGGTAGTGATGACGAAGAAGAGCCGAAATGGTTGGGCTCTGCTTTATATTCGATCTGCAGGATTTCGCCGTCGCCGACTTGGCGCAAATAGGAGTCGCTCCGAGATCGGATAGGCCTGTGCTTCGTCTTCAAAAATCTGATCATCTCCTCCGATCGTATTCCCGTCACCGTCATCGACACATCATCCAGGTTAGTTGTACTTATCGATTTCTGATGTAAATCCCTATGCAACTGGAAACGGAGCTCCGTTTGATTTTGATTTTGTGGATGTGTGAATTGTTAGCATGGAGACTAGTATTAAGCGCAGCGAAGAACTAAAGCGAGTGGATGCTTTACATTGATTCTTGTGTTTGGTTCATGTTCAGATTTGCTTCTTGGAAATTGATCACTTTTTTTGTTACGAACAGATCCATCCATATGTTGTTACTTTGATTCTCCTGCTTCTACTTCTTGTTAAATTGTAGGGCTTTGTGATATTTGAATCATCAAGATGAATTCTTGTTAGATTTTCAGGGTTTTATCTTTCATTTGGAAGATTATTAATGAGTTGTGTTATTAAGAATTTGTATTGGTTAGTGACAAACACTAGGATGGAGATGTATAACCTATTGAGCTTGATATGCTATTTGCTATTGCTCTAGAAAGGTAAATTCATTAATTACACCTTATTTATTAGTTTGATGTGGTATACATTGTGTTGGATTTCATAGGTAGTTCCGTTGTCTTCCAGACCCCTAGGGAAAAAATCAATAAATGGTTACCAGCGTATAATATAGCTTGTGCTAGATGATAATTGATAATTGATAGAAGGCTCCTACGTACATTTCGTGGTGGTCTTATTAGTCGCATAGCTGGAAGGTCATGACCCCGAGTTTTCCAGCCCTTCGCAGGGACCAACCAAGACTAACCATTCTGTTTTCTATACCAACTGCCTCCAATTGTGGTGAATCATGTAACTGCCATTAGAGCAGCTGATGCTCAAACTTATTTGTTAAAATCTCTTTTATCAACCAGTGGAATTTTGTATTCAGCTATTGGTAAATATGGACTACATGTGACTTCAATACAGTAATAGTAGTTTTTTATGCCTATGTTAGTATCTTTTCAAGCTTATGTCAGTAGGTTTTTTGTTTTTGTTTTAATTGATTTCAAGTCAGTAGCTTGCTATAACTGTTACAGTGGTTTTTCAACATAGTGATAGCAGCTTTCTATCTCTATGTTAGTATCTTTTCAATCTAATATCAGTAGCTTCTTTGTTTTCATTTTGATTGATTTTAAGTAGTTTTTTGTCAATAGCTTATCAAAATGAAAAAGCATGATCCTGAATGAAATTCAATTTTCTTATTGTTGTGATTTCATATTTCAAGCATTTCTTATTTGAAATTTGTGTTACACTATCAACATGTATAATTAGCAGGTTTGTGTAATCAATATTTATGTCAGTAGCTTTTTTATTACTAGTCTAGTAACTTTATACATGTGTTATAGTAGCTTTATATATCAAAATTAGTAGTTTTTTATTAATGGTCCAGTAGCTTTGTACAAGTTTTATAGTAGTTTTTTGTACCTATGTCAGTAGCTTTTTGTTACTGATTTAGTAGCTTTGTACATGTGTTATAGTAGCATTCTGTATTTATGACAGTAGCTTTTTAGATTGTATTTTTTATCTAGTTGATAAAGAGTGTCACGTTTGTAGCGCAGCGGTACATTGTTGTTTTAGCTTTCATTTCAAATCACTACTAGAAAACCCACATTTTAGGACACCCTATAAGGACACAGTTTTATCGAGGTGTCCTAATAACCCTAAGAGGACGAGCTAAAGAAAACAGGCACAGTCCCGCCCTTTTTTTTGCCAAAAGTTGAAAATTTCCCACACATATTTTGACCGCCCTCTCACTCTCTCTTATCTGTGTCTCTTCCTCGTCGAATAAACCAAACCAAATTGGAGCTCAGATTTTTCACTCTCTCTCATCTGTCTCTCACTTTTTCTTCTAGCCAGATTTGTGTGCTTTGGTTGATGATTAGAAAGTCCATATTTCTCTCAAACCCTTATTTTCTCCCACAGCCCCTCTTTTCCTTTCTCACCGATCTATGTCACCCACCAAATTGAGTTTCGAAGAACTTGGTGGTCACTGGGTTGACCTGGATTGAGGGATTATTCTCTTTGGGTATCTTAATTTAGTCTTATCTCTTGTCGAACCCAGTGGGTTTCTCGTGTCGGGCTCATCTGAACGGCGTGTGGAAGCAGCAGTAGCTTAAATTTTACAAGTACAGATGATGCAACCGTGGCCTTCATTCTCTCGAAGAAGCAAAAGCAGAAGCAGAAAACCACCAGGCTTTCCGACCTCCGAACCTCTAGAACCCACATCAACAGCCTCCCTAAGCTCATCTCCTACGTCACACCGACCTCGCCGCCTCAGTACGTTGTCGAATCTCTCCTCTCCATCCAAGCCTTCTTCACTCCCGTCTTGCCTGACCTCCCTTCCTCTTCTTCCAAGCCCAATCACTCACAAGACGATGACCCCGAGTTCATATACTGCACTTGGCTCCGGTCCAAGTTCGACAAGCTCGTCGAGTCCCTCATCCAGCTCCTTCTTTCGCTCGAATCTGATGAAACTCTCAAGGTTTTTTTTTTTTTTTTTTTAAATTTACAGCAATTCAGATAATTATGGATATCTTTACTTCTTCTAATTTGAAATTTGATAATGCTGTTAGGAGGTGGTGTTAGATACACTGATGGAGTTTGTGAAGTTGGGAAATGGAGGAAGGTTTCACTCTGCTATATTCCATAGGTTTCTTCGTAACACTGTAAGTTATGGTTTTCTCTATAGACTTGATCAGGCTTTGATTTTCCTGTATTGGTATTTGAAGAGATCTTTATGATAATTCTGTTGTTATCACTAGGTGTACTCTACAACGTCGCCGTATGTCTTGGTAGACTTGCTTGCATAAAAGTATTTCAAGTATATTGATGTCCGGTAAGGTCACATTGTTGTTAGGACTGATAAATCTGAAATCAGATTGCTTCATTTAGTTCTTTGTTAGGTATTGAAAATGTAATTCATTAATTATTTTGGTTTTTCGCTTCTCTTTATCAAATGAGCTTCGGGTCTTTTGGCCTTCAATCTGTAAATTGTTTACACGATGGTACCTGGAACAAACCTTGGTCTCTGTAGCCAAGCTCCATAGATGTAGTGTTGGTCTCTGCAGCAGTAGCTTCAAATTCTACAAGTACAGATGATGCCTAGGCATACGACAACATTGTTTGTTATGGTAGCGTTTCTGTGTTCATTGTTATACTTGTGAAAGTAAGCTATATATTATTCAGATTGTTGGTTTCAGCATAGCTAGTATCTTATACTCTAGTTTTGGGATTATGTCAACTGACCGATTTACTTCTTGGACATTAGATATTTACTGCAGTAAGGTCATATTGTTAGTTTTTTTTTCCCCTTTTTTTATATATATATTTTTTTTTATTTTATCAATTATGCAATATGGAGCTCAGTTGGTTAGTGCTATAAAGTATGGTTATGCAGGGTGCTTCAAATTATCCAAACTCGTAGTCAGTCTCAAACAATTAATTATACCAAAATGCTTCTGAATTAAGAGCTCCATTGATTGATGTTTTGTTCTCCATTTGAAGTACTTAATTTTTTTATCTTTTAAATGAAATGTTCAATCATAAGTGGCGATATCTTATTGGTTCTTGAATCTTTGATTAGTGGAGGAAAGATCGGCTGGGGTGTGGGGGAAGAGGTTATTAGGGATTTGCATGTTGATTGGGTACGCCAAGTCATTAATATATTTTTTAATGTCAATGTGCAGACACTAATCTTATCCAGAAACAAGATTAAAGAGTGGCCAGGTGCAATTTTAAGCTCACTTCGTAATCTTTTGTGTTTGAAGATGGACAATAATCCACTAAGACAGGTGAATACATGCAACTGGTACATTCATCTTTTCTTGTATTGTTAATAAATTAACCCTGATAAGAGATCAGAGGTTTAATGAGAAACAAACAAGGAATGTGGTCCATGAAAAATATTATTCTCAAGTTTCCAATATGACTGCTCTTGTGTTCCAAAAGCTTAACTTGTAAAGGAAGAGGGAAACAATTCATATGTAGCTAAGAAATCTACTTATTGACTTGTAGATACCATCAGATGGATTCCAAGCAACCCCTATGCTTCAGATTCTGGATCTAAGTGATAATGCAACTTCGTCACCAGAGCACCCTCTATTTTCTAGCTTAGAGTATCTGCAAGAGCTTTATCTGAGGTTAGTGAACTTATGACACACACTCACATAGAGAGTAGGTGTGCATGTGTATCTGCATCTACTTGTAAATATTGGTTTTCCATAATGTCTATGCTTCTTGCATATATCTATTTTCCACTGTTTCATCATTAGGCTAAGCTACATCTATTTCACTTGATAGACGAATGCAGCTACACGAAGTCCCATCAGATATCTTGAGTTTGCAACAACCTCGGATCCTAGACTTCAGCCAAAATTCCCTACAGTCGGTTCCAATGGTAATATAGGAAAATTCTACAATGTGTTAACGTATGACATGCATACAATTGCCTTAAAAGTGATAAAATGAGTCATCAAAATAGTAATATTAGTCCTCAAAGTGGTAACTTGAGTCCTTAAAGTGGTAAATTTTCTTAGTTTACCATATGAGTCCTCAAAATAGTAATATTATTCCTTAAAGTGGTAACATGAGTCCTTAAAGTGATAAATTTTCTTAAAGTGGTAAATTTTCTTAGTTACCACATAAGTCCTCAAAATAGTAATATTAGTCCTCAAAGTGATAACATGAGTCCTTAAAGTGGTAAATTTTCTTAGTTTACCATATGAGTCCTCAAAATAGTAATATTAGTCCTTAAAGTGGTAACATGAGTCCATAAAGTGATAAAAATAGTTGATGTATGAGAAATGTTAACATACCATAGCTTTACCCAGTAATATATTGCTTGACTAAGAAACAGATATGCATTACCTTCGTAGCTTTAAACTTAAAAGACTTGTTAGGAGATGCGTGATTTTCAGAAATTGAATAGGAGTCATCTTTTTATGCCAAGGAATAGAAGCCATCTATTGTGTGCAAACTCATGCTCTTAGATTTCTTTGTTTTGGTCTAAAGAAGTGCTCCTAGATTGAGGCTGGCTTCCTCATGATAGAATAGGAATGTGTAGGTAAGAATATAATAACGATCTGCTTTCTGTTGTATCTTTACAGTTCGCAGTTCACAGTGCTCATTGTAGGTTATATTCAACGTTCTTAAATCATGTACTTCTCATTTATTCTTGTGCTAATTCAATTGCTATTCACATTTTATTGTCTTCTTAATAATGGCATGTAGGAGTTCAAAATTTTTACTTCAGTCACTGAGCTAGGCCTATCTGACAACAACATATCAACACTTCCTCCAAAATTGGTTAGTATATGAGAACCTCTTGCTATTGAGTTGATCTTATATGTTGAGACTTCAACGGGCTACAAAAATTAGCATATTGATTATATATTATAAAGAAAATAATCATAATTAATTAGACTTATAGGTTCGGCTATATAAAAACAATGCCCACTCCATGAGGTTCCTGCCATTACAGATCTAGGGAGGGTCAGATACTAGCTCACTTGAGGAGAGATTGTTTCTCATTTCATACATGGTTGCAATGGAGTAACTTTACCAGGCAAATTGACTATGTAATTATAAAAAACTTACTGTAGGATCCATTGAACAAGCCTATTTTCGTCACACCGTATGCAACATCCTAATCTGTTGTAGATTACTTAATTCTAATGCTAATGTTCTATCTTACATTCTCTTTTTATTAATGATTTGCAGATATCTTGGACTGGAGCACATGACGAAGACTCTTGTTACAGAATTGACTATAATGATGTAAGATGCACCTTTTATTTACCGAGTTCCAGACAATTTCTTACTAAATTTAGGTTTCAGTAGTGCAATAGAGCAGCATTAATTAGTGTATTAGCTGTCAGATTATATAAGACGTGCAAGGTATTTTTGGATGTGCTTAACTATTGATATCACATGTAACACTTCTCACTGTTGATCCAATCAATTATATGTTTTGGCTATTAGAATTCTTGAATGCAGCACTTGAGATGCCTTGCACAATACTATACGATGAAGCATTACCTGCAAGAGAGGATAGTATAGCTACAGCCAATCCAAGCAGCACAACATGGTTTTTCTATCTGAACCCTTCACTTTCAAGAAATCAAATATACTGTAAACAAAATAGAATGCTAGTGTAGTCTATCCAAAATGCTTAATATCTTGAATTATTCTCATTTGTAATTGAGTATAGCTAGAAGATTTGAGATAATATTGAACTGAATATTGCTAGTTTGAAGATCGTTTTGGTTGGCAAAGTCATATGTATTGTGATATGGACTTGAATTGGAGTATAGATCATACTTTTAGTATATTTTTTTTGGACAATTTTTTAGTTTTATGGACACAGTTTATGCGTCCTCTATTGTATTTAAGGACATCTATTTTCGGATGTAAGGACACAACTCAAGTGTCCTCTTATACATATAAGGACACTGTTTTTGTTAATATAAGGACACAAATCAAGTGTCCTCTTATAGTTACAAGGACACTGTTTTTGATGATATAAGGACACAATTCAAGTGTCCTCTTATAGATACAAGGACACTGATTTTTTGCTTTTAAGGACACAGTTTAAGTGTCCTAGTAGGGAAAAGAGGACTCTTTTTCAGTGTCCTTGTATATGACTTACAATGACTGCTGGATAGAGGACTCTTTTTCAGAGAGTCCTTAAATGTATTAGAGGACTCTGTTCCAGTGTCCTAAAATGTGTTTTTTTTAGTAGTGAATACTAATATTTTGTCGTATCTTTGTTCTTGCAGAGTCTTCTCCTTTGCATTTGTAGTAGTAGATTTAGAAAATCATGTGAATTTGGATATTGAAGCCTCCATTGACCAAGAGATCATTCGGCCAACCAAGAAATGTTGAAATGAAGTTTCGTGCTAAAGGTGGCAAATGATGCCTATGGGTTTAGAGCATCACCATTGAAACATGATAGTAGCATTACAACATTGACAATAGCTTTGTACAACTATTGTAATAGATTTTCACAACTATGGTAGTGCCTTTTTACAAGTATGGAAGTAGCTTTTTATATAGTTACATTATTGTTGAACCCAGCATACATTTTGTAACATTGAATATGTTTTCTTTTCTCGATTCCAGTAGCATTTTATTTTTGTTGTATCCTTTATATTGTCATAGTTTTCTTAGTCTCTGAGAATAGCTTTCTCAGTCTCCGAAAGTAGCTCTTGTTCTACTTGATTATTGCTTTTGGCGTTGATGAAAGTAAGTTTTGGTGATGCGAGAGTAGATTTTCTTACTGGTGAGTGTAGCTTTCTGGTGTTGGTGACGGTAACGTTTATTGCTGGTGAGCGTAGCTTTTGGTGTTGGTGACAGTAGCTTTTGGTTTTGGAGAGTGTAGCTTTTGTTGGTGACAGTAGCTTTTGTCACTAGTGACAGTAGCTTTTGTGACATAGCTAGAAATCTCACCGGAGTAGCTTTTGTTGCTAGTGATAGTAGATTTTGTTGGTAATAGTAGCTTTTGTTGCTGGCGACAGTAGCTTTTGTGACCTCACCGGAGATTGTCGGAAATCTCACAAGAGTAGCTTTTGGTATTAGTGACAGTAGCTTTTGTGGTCGCCGGAAGTTGGCCAGAGACCCACCGGAGTTGGCCGGAGGTCGACCGGAGACCCGCCGGAGTTGGCCGGAGACCTCACCGGAGAGGAGAGAGGATGATTGTTAACTTTTTACTCTAGTGGCATTTATGTAATTAAATATATTAATTTTTATGTCCAAAATTTAACACATTTTTTATTCTAGTGGCCTTATGAGGGAAAAAAATAGTTGGTGGCCTTATGGCTAAAATAACATTCAAATATGCACTTATATGTAATTAACCCATAAAAGTATTATTTACCAAACACGAACCAGTTTTAATTCACCGCTGATTATTCTCACAACATAGCAACATCAGTTTTTTTTTTTTTTTAAGTCCCAGCAATCCCAAACTAGCCCTAAGTCTTCCATTTGTAAGTGGGAGATAGTGAACTCACAATAGACTAGTTGTTGTATATGAGTTGTTTATTTGATAAAAGAAAATAAAAAAAAAGTGCTTGAATTGTTAGAGCTAGATGTATAGTAGATCCAAATCCTTAGAAGATGATTACATGTTCTACCATGGACGTTGAGACTCTCACAACATCGTATAATAGATCTAAATCCTTAGAAGATGATTACATGTTTTACCATGGAGGTTGTGACTCTCATGAAGTCATCGCTCGTTACCTGACTTATTTATCAAGTCTTTTGTTTGCTTATCTCTTTGAAACATAATTTATATGGCATTTCTGGCCTTAATTAGATGATATTATCTCTTTTCTTCAA
>LYNE01002412.1:25990-39971 GCA_001662545.1 Rosa x damascena | reverse complement strand
CCCCCCCCAATAAACATTTATTGGGGGCAATAAAAGTTTATGAAACCTCACCAGAGGTCCTCAAAGAGGTCGTTGGAGATCTCATAGGTCGCAGGAGAGGTTTATTGCCCCTAATAAAGGTTTATTGGGGGATAAACCTTTATTGTCCCTCAATAAATGTTTATTGTGAGGCAATAAAAGTTTATTAGGGGAAGAGGAACTAATCTCTCTAAAATTAGACAAATAAAATTTTGATTGAGGAAGAAAATGAGGAGATTAAATCAATTCAAAACCTTTTATTAAGGGGCAATAAGCGTTTATTGGGGGGCAATAACCAACTTTTAATTTAAAATTATGTATTCTGGCAGCATGTATGCACATCTAAACAACATTATATATGTTGGTATGCATATACCTCCTAAGCACAAGTATCGGAAGCACAAGACTCGTATCGCCAATGTAGAAGTAAAGAAAGCTCCCAGCTAAGGGTCCCGATACCCCTCAAGGGCGATATCGGGAACCCCAAACGTCCCACACCGAAAGAAACGGGACCAAGCTCCCACAAATCTGCTATATTAAGGACATCTCCAACGACCCAAAGAGGTAACTGTTTACTATCGCTTTCCATTATCATTATCTTATAACGATATTGACTTAGGCATCGGAGCTTTGAAGGCCGGCACACCCGGTCTTCCCTCTGACCTTTGTTTGTTTTACAGATAAGCGAGACCGATAACGATAGTAGCAAACCAAGACATCTCGTGGTTTAGCTGGATCGGTCCCCTCTTGAGACAGCTGAAACAATACACACACACACATGCACGCGCGCACACACACACATACTTACATAGGCATTTGCCTAAGCATAATTAGCTAATATGGGTCATGCCCATGATGCCACCAGTGGCACTAACACCGCCATGGGTGATGCCTCCGGGAACACCACCAGGAGGGCTATCACCGGAGCTTAGGCTCAGACCAAGATCACCGTTGACGTGCTCCAAAACCACCTCGCTGAAGCATCAGAAGCTGAGACCTGATGCACATCAGTCCCACATCGAAAGCAAGGAAAAAATCAGTCTCCTCTCCATCTATAAAAGGTCCATCTCTCTCCTCATTAAACACACAATAATTATCTTACCTAACTTTACTCTATTAATACAAATGCATAAACTGACTGAGGTCTTAGAGCTGAAAAGGTCGCCAACTGCAGTCTCCCCCTCTGACGGCCTGTGTATCTTACTTGATAGGTGACGCTAGGACCACATTCATCTTAGTTAGCTGTCTGAGCTAGGACAAGCGTTAAACGGGATTCGGCTGCAGCTAAATCACGAGCATTAACATTGACGCCATCTATGGAAATTTTTGAGAAAAAAGTCATTCCCTTATAATCTACCATGACTAACGGTAGCGGGGAGGGCGCCGATGATCAAGTGGATCAATCCGCCAACCCCCAACCCACCAATTCTGCGGTCACCGTTAACTGTGTATTGTTCACCACCGCAGCTAACATCGGTGGTGAACCACAAACTACCCTTCCGATTCCTCACACCCAGTCAGCGGTGGAAAACCAAACTGGCACAAGCCGCCAGATGCCAACATAGGACCTGGCAGCTAAGTTAGAGCTGGCACTCACAGACCTGCACAAAGCAAACAGGGAGCGGAAACAGGAGCAAAAGTGTAATACCCCAGAAATTCGTAATTATTTTTCAAGGATTTTCTGAAAGTAATTCAATGGTTGTTGGTACGAGTACGTGGTTCGGGAATGGAGTGGAATTATTTTTGGACGAATAATTATTCAGGAAGCGTCATTTTAGGGGGGCACGAAGGTTGACTTTTTATACATTGGGTTTCTTTGAAAACTTCCTTCAGAAGAGTTATAGAACACGTCGATACGAGTTCGTGGACATGTGGAACGCGAAAATCGGAGTTCGTATGAGAAAGTTATGGTCAGCGGAAAAACCTACTATTTTCAAAAATTTACTATAAATAAAGGATTTCCGGAAATGGAAAGTGATTTCCATTTCCGTCACTTTTCCAGAAATTTCTAGAACCTATTCTTTCTCTGTAATCCGGCCGACCCGACCCGACCCTGCGGTCTGACCCGACTGCATCTTACTACTCCGGCCACCTCCGGCGACAAGGCTGGCCCTATTCGACTCAGACAGAAGTCACCGTCATCCCTGTGCCCTTCTTTTGCTCCAGCAACCACCCCAGACGGCGGATCGAAGCTGAGAAAGCTTGGAGCTTCGGGATCCGACCCAAATTTTCAACTCCGACGATGGCAGGGCTTCAAACTGGGCTTATTCTTCTCGTATGAGCTTCCTCCTTCGACTCTTGGTGGTGGTTTTGGACGATTAACACCTGATCAGAGTCAACTCAAGGTGAACAGTATTTTCCTAGCTTGTGACTGCTATCGGCGGTGATCTAGACTGAGTTGGCTTGAACCCCAGGTATTAAAGTTGCTCTACTTGGTATTCTTGACATTTTGGACCGTTGGATTGTTGTGGTTTTGAGTTTGGCAGGCGGCGGTGTTTGGCGGCGATTTCCGGCCATGTCAGGGATAGATTCTGGTTTTATTTGTTATCTACTCATCGATACGAGCATTTTGATATATAACACGTAATTTTTGGAGATCGTATGATTTTGTTAGAGTTTTTTCCGTTTTTGATTCTCTCAATTTTCGATCCGTGAGGATCCGACTGTGCAATAGACTTGTACCTTTGACATAATGATTGTAGTAGTATTCCAGAGACTATGCGTGGTCTCGGATGAAGTTCTGCCTCGATTGGCGTTACTTTCAGGGTTTTAGTTCAAACAGGGGTTTCAAACTTTAATCACTTTGTGATTCGTGCACTGAATCGAGACCGTATGTGTTTAGGTATTTGTCAGACTTGTGTTGAGCAGATTGCGGTATTTGTGCTTGTCTTGGTTAGCATGTGAAGATGCAGCAGGATTCAGAGGTGAGTAAATCTCACAATATTCGTTATGAATAAGTTACCATATTGTCTTGGAGTTATTGTTTAACTGTGACTATAGTTGGTATTAGTGGCATTTCTGAGTGGATGACTATATATATATATATATATATATATATTTACGTGAAATATACATGTATTGGTGCAATTGTTGTGATATGGGCAGCATATGACGTATTTAGTTCATTATGGTTTGAAATAGTGAAATTGAGTATTGAGTTGTGATCATAGAATTTCATTTGTTGAGATACCATGGGTCTAGTATGACTATCTTAACTTGTGATTTAATATATGGTAGCTTGTGTAGGAATATCTGTGTAATGATCAGTGAGATCAGTGTGATGAATCCTTGTGATGATTGTTGTGTAAAGCTTGTGTAGGAATATCTGTGTAATGATCAGTGAAATCAGTGTGATGAATCCTTGTGGCCTCTTAACTTGCTTCACCCTAGGCCTCCCGAGTGGCCTCTTTGCAAGGGGAGGTAATATAAAGTCAATAGCAGATTCAAAAGGAGACATCAACATTGGTTATCAGCCGAATAGGAAAACTGTAGCTCTTCTTATACATATCAACACTTTCGTACTTCACAACTAGGAACTGAATACTGAAGCTCAATAACATCACTTGGTAAAAACTGGAACGTACGAAAAATGTCTTCACACAAGTCAGAATAGCTCATACATTGATTCAAAGGAATCATATAACCTTTTCCATAATAAATGTACCTAGCAACCAAAGGATTAGCCATATTCCTGCAAAATAACAAAACAAAACTATTATTGCCCCCCAATAATATAATCAGAACTACCAAAACACATCATAAGCAGTACCAAATTACTATGAACACAAAGGAAAAGATCACTGGACAACAATTATAGAGACTTCATAACACTTAAGACAGATTACTACCCCTCAATAAACATATTATTGCCCCCCAATAATGTAGTCAGAACTACCAAAACACTTCAGAAACTGTAACAAATTGCTCTGAACACAAAGGAAAAGATCACTAACCAACAATTATAGAGACTAGATAACAATTAAAACACATTATTGCCCCCCAATAGACAGATTATTGCCCCTCAATAATATAGTCAAAACTACAAAAACACTTCACAACCAGCTCAAAGTTAATACGAAGCTGAGATTCACCAAAATTAGTTCAAAGTTAACACAGTAATTCAAAAGTAACACAATGTACACAAAAAGACTTAGAAATTCAAATCAGAACTACAAAAACACTTCACAACCAGTTCAAAGTTAACATGGAGCTCAGATTCTCCAAAATAAGTTCGAAATTAACATAGCAATTCATACACAAAAAGACCTAGAAATTCAAATCAAACAGATTAAACCGAGCTAAAATCAAACAATTAGAGATTGATGAAGAAAAGAATCGAACCGCGATGGAGGAACGCAAACAAGAGCTCGATCTCACTCCATGTGATAATCGCAGCAAAACTTCTCTCACTAGAAATACCAGAGCTCCGATCCTCTCTCTAGAAATCGCACAGCTCCTCTCTTTCTCTAAAATGGCAGAGCTTCTCTCTCAAAAACCGGGGAGCTTCTCTCTCTAGAAATCACGTCGACCTTCTCTCTCTCTAAAATCAGGGAGCTTCTCTCTCTAAATCTCATTCTATTACGATTTTAAAAGCTTGACAGTTATAAAAGGGCAAAATGGTCAGAAATTTTGAAGAAAACAGGCCTGGTTTGACAGAGTTGGGCAATTGGGTTTAAAAAATGTAACTAGTTATTTAAGTGGTCAAACTCTTAGAGTGTTTGGGTAAGTGGGGTTAACTAACCCTAAATTTGGGTAAATGATCATTTCCCCTTATTGCATTGCTTATATCTTCTTCTAATGCAGTGGATAAACACAAGCCAAATTACTTGCTTTGAAGATGGAGGTCATCATCGACCAAACCGGCATGCTGAGATTTCCAGGGTCATATTTCGAGAACTGGAAAGAATTTCCTGCAGGAAAGATACTTCACCCCAGGTCGGTTTTATTTTTGTTTTTTGTTTTTCTGTTTTGTTTTGTTTTGTTTTGTTTGATATGAGTTGGGAACTTTCATTGGTTTTTATGGTTTTCTCCTCAATGAAAATTACTTAGAGGATCCAGCTTTCATAGTTTTGATTACTAAATCTGTTTCTTTTCAAAAAGAAAATAGTAAAGAACTAACACCCCAAACGACTTGAAGCACAGCTGCCCCTGTATATAGTCCAACTCAAGAACAAATGATGGAGTATTTCTTTATTTAAAGTGCTCACCAATGCCAAAAACCCCCACTCTATTCCACTTGAATTCACTTCCACCCTCTTGCTGTTAAAAATCCTACTTTGCTTTCCAACTAAAATTTCCTGGATATTTCAGCACACAATAAAACTTGGTTCGTATATCTTTGTTTGTGAATGTGTTTTTGAAACTATATGAACAGTTCTGTTTTTTCTTCAACTTTAAAGTTCTTCATTTAATTTTTATCTTTGTTTTTTTTTTCCTCAGTTCAAAAATTTATGTTTGTTGTTCAGGAAATACTTGTTATTCGCAAAATTCATCCCTATCTGCCATCTTTCAAGGCAGAGTTTACTGCATCTGTCCCCTTAACACGAATCAGGGACATTGCTCATCGGAATGATATCCCTCATGACCTTAAGGTATACTTTGTATTGCATTTATTGCATTATTTTAATGCAATAAACATACTATCATAAATCCCACAGTAAGTATCATTTTGTGCCATGTAATTTGATAGAAAGAAAAAAGGATGGGATAGTATCATTTTTCTTATTTCTAATCTAACTAATGATGTTTTAACTACTGAACAAATGTATAAATTCCAGCAAGAAATTAAGTATACAATACAAAACAAACTTCACCGCAATGCTGGTCCTGAAGATCTAGTTGCTACAGAAGCTATGCTTGCAAGAATAACCATGAACCCTGGACAATATAATGAAGCATTTGTGGAGCAGTTCAAGATATTCCATCATGAACTCAAAAGACTTTTTCAATGCTGGAAGGTTTGGACAACAAAGGCATTCTAAAGTTATACTTGCTATGTTTTTTTTTTTTTCCCTTGTAGAAGTTAAGTTTTAAATGACATCTTAGTGTGTTACATTGACATAAATTTTTCTACAAGATATATGATGAGAAAATGATATTTCACTGCTGTTTATATTTAGTTTCTTGCCTTTTCTTTTAGGTAAATTCATTGTTAATTCTTTCTAAACTGACATCAAATATATAATATTTTGGATTTGGAATTCCTACTCGGTTAATTGAAAATGTTAATGTATAGGAAAGTTGTTTAGACTTTAGAGCCTTGCCCTGAGTTTACAGGAAATGACCCTCTTAACAGATCAGTAATATCCATTTGGATAAATGGTAGAATCAGTGAAAGAAAGCATAACAATGTCAGGCACTTAAATATGCAGTCCCTAAAACTTTGACTAGACTATAACATCTTGAAGATGTCGGATATAAGACCCGGAGGGAAGGGGAGGGTTGGTGGGAATTCATGTGGTACTATTACAGCAACATAAATAATTTATAGGCTTCCCCATGCTGTGTAGAATTCACACTAGGGTGCTTTTCTTTCTCGAGGATTCTGTTAATTTGTTAACCAGTTTACACAATCATAATCTTTCTGGAGTATGGGGTAGTGGGTTAGGAGTTAGGACTAGGATAGGTAAGAGGGTTCAATTACCTCGAGGTTTTTTTTTTTTTGGGTGAAATAAAAGAGTTTATTCAACTTCAAATGCAACCATCATTAGTATTTGCTTCTGCATTAATCAAAATCTTTCCCTGTCGTTTATGATAAACTTCATCCACTTGTATATGAGCAGTGCAGTTAATCTTTCAGCAAATACACTTTAATCATAAATGGAATTAGTGTGGTTGATGTGACCTTTGGTTTTGATTAACCTTTATTGTAGCCTTGCCGAAAAACTTGAATCCATCAAAGAATCCATTGATGATAAAGGCCGTTCAGCTCTTACATTGTTCTTTGAGTGCAAAAAGGTGAACCTTCATTATTTCTTTTTCTTCAATTCAGGTTTTATATTTAAAGAAGGCTAGGCATATGAAGACCCTTCGGATCCGAACATGTGATGTTCATTTGGGGCCAATGTTCTAGCTAGTGATACAGAATTTAATGCTTGCAGTTATTAGGCATAATCTTGCATCCTCATAGTTGCTTATTGTGGTAGTGCGAGTTTCATGATCAAATTGGATGGTGATTCAATTTTCATTACATATGCTACAACATTTGAGTCTAAGAGAGGGGTGATTAAAGAAATGAAATTAACATTTAACACTATTATTAAGGGAGAACTCTCTGTCAAGGTGTCATCTGAGGAGATGTGTTTTTTTTGTTTTTGGTCATAATGTCAAGAGAAGTTAACTGTACCTCAGTATTGACCCTTGAATTAATAATAATACCCAACCTACCCACTTTCTCCTCACATAACAATTCTGTTGATATTGCCACTTTGAGCCTTTTTTTTTTTCTCTTTTATGTGTTTTTCAGTTTTGATGGCTGTTAAGAGGAATTTTGTTTTTAACTTTTTTCTTTCTTACAGGGTTTGGATGCTTCAGCAGAATCAAGTAAAGTTCTGGGATCTGATTTGTTGTTCAAGACCATGCAATCAATCCTTGAGTGCTCCGAGAGAAATAATTGCGAAGGGTCTTGAAAGTGGCCTTAGAAATGATGCCTCTGATGCTGCAATAGCTATGCGCCAAAAGGTGAGAACAAAATGCTTTGTAATTATTTTGTAAAAGTTTAAAGTGAAACAACTGATAACGAGGAAGACTTTGAATCTGGACAGAACAGAGGATTAGAAGCATTGGTTGAAAGAACTGAGTTCCAAGGAACATTTAATTCAGATATGGAGTTCCCAGACCTTGGAATTAAGAAGCATTGGTGAAGCTGCAATCAAGGCTAAAAATAGCTATCTTTATTTTCAAGTTTGAATAAGTAGTCTTTCTGTTTTCCTAGCCTTACCCTACAAAAGGGGGATCTGCTTTCAATTGTAGACAGACTTGATTTTTATCAGAAATAAGAATTCAAATTGGAGAAGAAGTTCTTCCCAATTGTTTTTTTTTAAAACTCTTATCTCTCAGGTGGATTCCTAGAGTGGCGAGTTGCTCTTATCTTCTTGGTGGATTCCTTGGAGTGGCGAGCATAACCTATCAGCTGTCCTCTCTTGGTGTAGTGAGTTACTTCCAACTGCTATATTCCGGTATCAACAACATATTGAATTGATTCAGAATTTGAGAATGTTTCTTTTAATTGTTGATATTCTTTCTTCATCACTGTGAATACAGTGGCGTCTTTGCGAGATTGGACTTGAGGACTATTCATTCATTCTTCTAAGCAGGTAGGAATATATGTTGGAATTAATGTACTTTCTCCTTAACTCTAGAGTTTTCTGTTTAGCTCTTGATTTAAATTTTTGAAGTAGTTGGTTGTTGTAACAGCAGATAGAAATGTCTAGAGTCCTAAGATGCTATAAATTAAGCCTTGCTGGTGTAATGCTTCTCATAAAAAAATCAATAGCAGTTCAAGAGCTCTGCATTAGCAACTTATAAACCAAAATTCCTTTGTCTCAATAAACACTCTGCATTTCCAGATTTCCTATTCCCATCCTTTTTCAATCCAACAATATAATCCTTGGCTTTAAAAGCACATTCAGAATGTTTGGATTCCAACAATTATTTATTTTTCGCTGAAGTTCTAGCTATTTGGTGTTCCTTTCTCCTTCTTTTTGGTTGTAGAAGGTTTCTGTAGAAAGTTGCTGAAAGTTAAAGTTTTCAAGGGTCATAAAGTTTATTGTTATTGTATTGTTATTATTAAAGAAAAGATTGCTTTTATATATCTGAGGCTTTTTCTGTCCAGTCTTCATGCATAAAATACAATAAATGATGTTGATGCTTCAAACCGAACACTCTATATTAAAATGTACTACGATGGTTTATGATATAAGAACAGTTGATCATAACATTAATTGAGAAATATCCTGGTTCTATGATTTGTGCATGACATTGGACAACTAGAGGAATTATTGTGAATGACATTGTATACTGCAACCTGTTCAGGCTACCATGTAGCAGTCATGACCCCACTGTTAAACTTTTTAACTTCCATGATCTAGAGATATAATCTTACCATTGTTAGTATAATTTTGGCTGTCCATGCATTGTTGACAATCATTGACGTGGTTAGATTCGCTAATGAGCTTGAAGCTATGGGAGGGGCTCATTGGTTGGCACAAGATGTGAAATCAAAGGATCTAAGCTCTTGGAAATTGGAATGATCCACTTGGTGCCTTTATAGTTGGTGTTCATCAGCTAAGGTTATCTCGTTGGAAGCCTGAAGAATGTGCTGCTATTGAAAACGACCTCCTTGCCTGGAAATCAAGAGGTCTTTCTGAAACAGAAGGTAATTCATCCTTTTGTCCTTGAAACAGTTTTGCATCACTTAGCTGGCA
This sequence comes from Rosa x damascena, assembly GCA_001662545.1. Lineage (NCBI taxonomy): Eukaryota > Viridiplantae > Streptophyta > Magnoliopsida > Rosales > Rosaceae > Rosa > Rosa x damascena. The sequence continues at coordinate 30,528 of LYNE01002412.1, read as the reverse complement.
AATTGTTGATAGCTTGCTTCCACGGCCCAATCATCTTACAACCTTCCTCCTGTTTTATTCTTGAAGCAAGTGAAGATGGCAAAATAATCTGGGGACTAGGGCATAAAGCTACTCTCGATAGAGCCAGGAGGTTAACTGAAGAATATTCTGAAGCACTTCTTCAAATATTTCCCCAAAATGTCCAGGTATCTTTTGTTCCTTATTCTTTTTCAAAAAAGAAGCACTTGTTGATGAGGATGATGATCTACTATACAAAAGACTTGTAGATCTCTATGGGATTTCAATGGGTAATGATTCTGCGTGTACGCTTCAATTTCCTTTTTGGTTATAAGTTGTTAGTATTCTCTAAAACTCCGCCTCATATGTGGGTCTTTTTCATCATTAGAGTCCAAGATGGGGAATTTATACTGTATTTCTTTCATGGTCATTGTGGTACTGTAGGATATATTCCTTTCTGAATCTTATCTACTGATATTAGTTAATTCATAAGCATAATTGCTAAAAGTTCGGAACAAATGTAAACTTGAACTTGAACAATTCTTGCAGGTATTAGGAAAAGCTTTTGGAATACCTGAGAACAGTGTGAGGACATACGCTGAAGCTGAAATTCGTGCTGGGTATGTCTTAAAAATTTTAACATGCATTTGACAATGATTTTTGAGAGTAATACTGTTTATAGTTATATGGATTATTTAATTGCAGTGTTGATGATATAGAGACACTATCGTTGTCTGACTTTTGACCTACAAATGCTATGCAGTGTAATATTTCAGGTTTCAAAATTGTGTACCCTACTTTTGAAACCACTTAGAACTACCATTGCTTCTCTACGTTGGGATGTTATTGTGCCGGGAGCTGCTATGGGAACATTAGTTCAGGTATCTTTATAATCCTTCCGGTTACATGTTTTTTTGGAAGTTCAAAGTTATGTATAAGCTGAGTACAGTTTAGAGGGCAATGTTTGATATGCTTAATTGAAGTCCATGCGAAGTTCAAAACATTCAAGAACATTGACGGAAAAAAAGAAAGAAATGGAAGTAGATTAATTGCTTTATTTTCAAAACATTACGAAAGTTGGTAGATATACATTAGGTCAAATAGATACTTCTAAAGTAATGTTGGATTGAAGATATTGTATATGTTTACGTGTACAAAAAAATAGGTTAAGTACCCAGCATAATGTGTTTATGTATACATTTGATCAAATAGATACTTCTAAAGTTATAGGCTTATGTGTACAGACAAACTGGGGTTTTTTTTTTTACTGGGGGAGGGGGTGGGTGTACTGCAGGTGTAGTGTAGCTTTTTCTGAGGGGGAGATTAAGGATAGTTTCTTATGGTCATTATGTTTCATGATTAAGTTTTTCTTTTTCTGTTTATATTTTTATTTTTCTATATGTATACATTCTTTTCATAGATTAATCAACTTTTTTCTGTTCTTTGAAATATATAATCTCTACTTCGTTTATACCTCATAGGATGTCATAGGCTAGCAGTCTAGTACTGTTTGGCTTGTTGCAATGTTTAATTCACAGTTTCTCATAACAGTATAAACCTATAACTTCAGGTTGAGAGGATTGTCCCTGGATCAATACCATCAACTGTAGAGGGACCTGTTGTTCTCGTTGTCAACAAAGCAGATGGAGATGAAGAGGTTTGTGATCAATTATTTCTTTCACTCAGGCCATAGTAATGGTATAAACAATCCAGTTACAATAGTTCTCTTATAGTTACTTACATCTGGCAGCTAACAGCGGCTGGGAATAACATTGTGGGAGTTGTTCTTCTGGCTTCCTCACTTGTCTCATCTTGGTGTCAGGGCTCAACAAGTATGTCTTCTCTATCCAAATGTGACGGTCATTAAAATGTCAGGGCTCGACAAGTACGTCTTGTCCATCCGAATGTGACAGATTGAAAGGTTTTGATATAACTGCATAAATTTAACCAATAAACTATGATGGCGATCTACAGGAGAAGGTTGTGTTCGTGACATGTGAAGACGATGACAAAGTTGCTGATATAAAAAAACATAACGAAAAATATGTGAAGGTTAATTTTCTGGACATCTCTAAAGAGTTTCGAAATTCATCATTTTCTTAAAATTCTATCTAATCATTATAAAAGTGCATCACTCAATTGATGCCTGGTGGGCCTTATAGCTCTAATGGTATTACTTACACCCCACATTCAAGGCTAGACTCACTCTTGCTTTCCTCCCTTTCCCAATTTTTGTCCAATTTTGAAAAGAAAAAAAAATCGTAAAGATAGAAAAAGTCGAGTGAGAGGAGCCAAAGGAACAGTAGCAATGAAAAAAATAAAATGCTGCTAAGACATTTTTATTTGTAAATTTGATATAATATATATTTTTGGCATCCATGAATTTTGCAGGTTAGAAGCATCCTCGTCCAGTGTTGATATATATCCTTAATCAGAAAACAGCAATGGCAATTTTGCAGTGAAAAATCTTTCTGGCAATGTTGCACCAAAAGTCGAATCCTGTGGAACTCCTGACCCTTCCTGGTCTGCTGCTAAACCCCAGATTCCAATCAGGTACAATTTTGTTCCTGAACAAATCAAGTAAAATAGAGGGATAGAAAGTACCAGCATTACACCAGTAGGGTTCTAATCAAGTAGTCATCACTCCTAGAGAGAACATAAAATATTCCGTGATCACACCGGCCTTTTTCATCACCTGAAACACACTTGGAATTGCTCCAAGTCAAACTATACTTCACACATGAGTAAAATGACTAAAATCTCAAGAAATTTTGGTTCACTGATGTTGGTTTTCATCATCACAAATTGTATTTTCATCTAGGGGGTATCTGCCGGTGCAGTTTTACTACTTGCTGATGCAGAAGCACTGAATTCGGGTGCAAAAGCCGCTGCTTGTGGTCATTTAGCTTCTTTGGCAGCAGCATCTGATAAAGGTAATATCTAATTTTGGTTAGGACTGCAACTTTTCCTTCCAAGCATTAACTCACTAATCCCTTTTAGAACTCTTATTTTCTTTAACAACCGTATTTCCTTAGTTTATGTCTTAAATATCCTCTTTTGTTCCTATTGGATGCATGATCATCATTGTCATTGGGGTGCACTAGAAGGGTTAGTTTTTCATTGGAGTGCATTAGTGTACTGTAGAAATTTGGTGCATACTTATATCTATTGACTAAGGGTGATGTGGATTCCCTAAAAGCACTATCTGCTATTTTCCTGCATATATTAGTGTTCCTCTGCATTTACTTACTTGTGGTTTTTCCATTTGCAGTTTTTAGTGACCAAGGGGTACCAGCTTCCTTTAATGTCCCTGCTGGAGCAGTGATACCATTTGGCTCTATGGAACTGGCATTAGGGCAAAGCAAATCCATTGAATCATTCAGGTCCTTTCTAAATAAGATAGAAACATTGAAGCCGGAAAGTGGAGAACTTGACCAAGTATGTGGTCAGCTTCAGGAACTGATCTCTTCTCTACAGCCCTCCAAAGATATCATTGATAGAATGGAAAATTCTACAATATGTTAACGTATGACATGCATACAATTGCCTTAAAAGTGATAAAATGAGTCCTCAAAATAGTAATATTAGTCTTTAAAATAGTAACATGAGTCCTTAAAATGATAAATTTTCTTAGTTACCACATGACTCCTCAAAATAGTGATATTAGTCCTCAAAGTGGTAACATAAGTCCTTAAAGTGGAAAATTTTCTTAGTTTACCATATGAGTCCTCAAAATAGTAATATTAGTCCTCAAAGTGGTAACATGAGTCCTTAAAGTGGTAAAAATAGTTGATGTATGAGAAATGTTAACATATATACCATACCTTTACCCTGATAGAATAGCTAAAATATTTCCAGGCAATGCACGGCTAATTGTTCGTTCAAGTGCTAATGTTGAAGACTTGGCTGGAATGTCGGCTGCTGGACTATATGATTCAATTCCCAATGTTATTAGTGTTTCAAATCCGACAGTATTTGCAAATTCTATAAGCAAAGTGTGGGCTTCACCTTACACTCAGAGGGCAGTTTTGAGCCGTCGAGTACTCGAGTTGCCGGTGTACCTCAGAAGGATGCTACGATGGCAATTCTGGTGCTAGGAATGCTTTTACCAGACTTATCGTTTGTGCTTCATACAGTCAGCCCAACAGACCAAGACCATAATTTGGTTGAGGCTGAAATTGCTTCTGACCTTGGTAAAACTTTGGTTTCAGGCACCAGGGGCACACCCTGGCGTATATCGTCTGGAAAATTTGATGGGAATGTGCGCACGTTGGCATTTGCTAATTTCAGTGAGGAACTACTTGGTGCGGGCCCTGCAGACGGGGAGGTTATCCATTTGACTGTAGACTACAGCAAGAAACCATTAACTGTTGATCCAGTTTTCCGGCGGCAGCTTGGTCAGCGCGTCGGTGCAGTGGGATTTTATAGTCCAGACACGTCCACAGCCTCTATAAATATCTCTGTAACTTTGTTCAAGTATATACCTTCAAGATGGGTTGGTAGAAAGAAACCTGATAGCATTTGGGCGAAGGAAAGTTGAC
>LYNE01002412.1:10882-25175 GCA_001662545.1 Rosa x damascena | reverse complement strand
GTAGCAAAAAGCAGAAAGTTGTTGCCAGATCAAGTGCAGAAGCTGAGTTCCGAGGTATGGCACACAGAGTCTGTGAAATGTTGTGGATTCGTAATGTCTTGAAAGACTTGGGTTACAAGCTTAAAAAGCCTATGGATTTGCATTGTGATAATACAGCTGCCATTGAGATTGCACATAATTCAGTTCAGGATGATAGAACAAAGCATGTGGAGGTTGACCGTCATTTTATTAAAGAAAATCTTGACAGAAAGGTTATTCGCTTTCCATTTGTAAACTCAGAGGAGCAATTAGCTGATGTTCTTACTAAAGGAGTGTGCAGAAAGGTATTTGACAGCTCAGTTGACAAGTTGGGCATGATAGACATCTATGCACCAACTTGAGGGGGAGTGTAGAATTGCTGTAAATCTGTATGTAATTAGGATTTTATTTAATTAGGGTATCCTGTAATTATGGAAAGATTGTTTCCTATTAGAGTTAGACTACTCTTTTGTACTTGTATATATACCCTCATTGTGGGATGAATATAATCATTGAATTAACCCTGAATTGAAGTATTCTTTTCTACTGGGTAAACCAAAGCTCTAACCCAATGAGCCCACACATATCTTTCCAGCCACGATCCATCAGCCACGCCGCAGCCACCGACACTCGCCTTCAGAGCCGCCGCTTCAACAGCCCCGTCCTCCTCACAAAGTCTACCGAACACAATTGTGTCCACAGCAGTTCCTCGGGTTGAACCCGATCCCGATCTAGCATAGCCCCCGAGATCACTCACCACACCCTTAGAGCTTGCTCGATCACAGCCATCCATCACTTCCAAATTGTCCCCGATCGGATCTGAACCCAGATTTCCTCGACCCCAGCCATCAACTAGTTCCCATCCGACCCCGCCCAGAGTGAAAGGCCCACCGCCGGTTGACACCGACGAGATAAAATTTCGAGTCTTCGCAGCCAAACGGACTGCCATCATGGGGCACTGACGAAACCATTCGCCGTCGCCGCCAAGTAGAAGAGAAGAAAGAGGCGAGCTGTCACCCTTCCAGCACCAAGTAACCGAGCCACTGCGTAGCCAGAAAATCTCTCTGCCGAGAGTCAATAGATTTGCAGTACCGCCGCCTCCAATCAAGGCAGGTTGCAGCCTTAGGTTTTTTCTCTCTAGAGAAAGAGAGAGCATCGCGATCTTAGGTTTTTGCCGAGAGTCAACAACATAAACAATTAGTTAGTTTGGCTTTGAAATGATTGTATTATCCGATAACATAGCCCTGCTATAAGGAAGTAAACACATACACACACACACACACACACACACACACACACACACACACACACACATATATATATATATATATACAGATACAGATCCTATCCAGAGCGAGTATAGATCATCTTTGCAAATTTTCAGCCAAATTGATGATCGTTAGGCATTGATAACTGCCTTAAAGCATGTATGGTTCAAGATGGACAGATTCAGTTCATCCATTGATTTAAGCAAGTTAGATACCTTAACGATCATCAATTTGACTGAAATTTTGCAGAAATGATCTATACATTAGTACCTAAAAACTGAACGGTCGAGATATGGATATGAGACCGAAAAGTGACCCTAAACTCTAACCTCGCACTTTAATTTCAGAGCGAGGCCTCGCTCTAGATAAAAATTATATATATATGTATATATACAGTCCGTCTCAGGTGCGGATGTCCATACCGAGCGGACGGTACGGATTTCCTGTTTTCGACCACTTTCCGGCCACATTTTTACATCTTAACCGTTCAGTTTTTAGGTCCTAGTGTATAGATCACCTCTGCAAAATTTCAGCCAATTTGGTGATCGTTAAGGCATCCAAAAATGCAATTTACCATTATAAATACGAACGGTTCCGGTTCGACAGATTCGGTCCGTTTGTGTAAAATGCAGTTTTGGATGCCTTAACGATCACCAAATTGGCTAAAATTTTGTAGAGATGATCTATACACTAGAACCTAAAAACAGAACGGTTAAAATGTAAAAATGTGGCCGGAAAGTGATCGAAAACAGGAAATCTGTACCAAAAATTCGGTACGGACGTCCGCACCTGAGAAAATTCCTGTATATATACATATATATATATATATATACAGCCCTTCTTGGCTGCGTATATCCGCACCTAAGCAAAATGTGCGGATTTCCAGTTTTTCCCCACTTTCTGATCATATTTTCACATCTTAATTGTTCAGTTTTTAGGTCCTAATGTATAGATCATCTCTACAAAATTTCAGCGAATTTGATGATCGTTAATATATCCAAAACTGCAATTTACCATTATAAACACGAACGGTTCTGGTTTGACAGATTCGGTTCATTCGTGTAAATTGCAGTTTTGGATGCCTTAACGATCATCAAATTCGCTGAAATTTTGTAGAGATGATCTATACATTAGGATCTAAAATTTGAACTGTTAAGATGTGAAAATATGATCAGAAAGTGGGTAAAAATGAGACATCCGTACCTTTTTGCTTAGGTGTGGATATCTACACCTGAGCAAGGTTGTATATATATATATATATATATATATATATCACAATTTGGATATGACAGTCTAATCTGTTTTATTATTTATTTAACCTTTTGATGTGGGAGCTTATATAAACTCCAGGAACTTCATGTTGTTTACCTGTAATATCATAATAACATTGCTGGACTGCAACTTTGGAAGTTTGGAACCATAGAGATTGGAGGTGTTTTCATTTTCATAAACTCTAGGAATTATGATATAGCAAAAACACCGAGTGATGAGCATATATGAAGACAAATGATACAAAACCCTCCTCACACTTTAAGGTCTGCAGAGTCTTAGAACTTTGCACAACGATGCACAAGTAAGTGAGCTTTTGTATCCAAATGGTGGCTGAAAGCTCCCCTTGTTCTAATGCTCATTCAACCAAGCTGAAGCTAACATTATTGCAAGTATCCCCTCTTGGAGATGGAAGGAATGAAGACTGCCTTAGATAGTTCTACGAGAAAGATGGAAAATAGTTGGTGAGCTCTGGATATAAGGTAGCTTTGCGTAGTGGTGGGTGCTCAGGGGCGGATAGGAAGAAGAAGTTTTGGAACAGAGTTTGGGGACTGGGCATTCAAAGCAGAATGAAGTTGTTCATATGGCACGCTATAGCTTATTTAGAAGAAAAGTAGGTAACAATGCTCAGATGTACAAGACGTGGTGCACATGAGGAGTGGCTTTCCATGCATTATGGGATTGTTGATCTTCTAAGCAAACAGGTCTTTTCTCTCCTCTGGCAACAGAACTTATGGCACTGAAAGTAGGCATTAGGTTTTCTATTGAAGCTTGTATTCTTCCTCTCACGGATGCAGCAAGGTTAATCATTTGTGATGATCCATGCTGGGCTGAATGAGGAGTTTTGGTAGGAGACTTGGAATTGTTGATGAACTTACTTTGGGCAGCTTCAAGGGACACTACAATAGTCTGGTTCAATAAGCATATGGATGACATGCTAGAAGCTTCAGATCGAGGTTGCTGTACAATGGTTGGCAGACCATGATGGACCAGAACATAGGAGTAAATCACACTTTAGTGAGCATTGTGAGTGTGACATGCTATTGAACAATGTACATGAATGGTGGAACAAAGTCATTCTAGAGTGTAGAGACTAGTCTACTTTAGTAATGTTTGAATGGCTGAGGCAAAATATGATGATGATAAGGTTGAACAATAGGAGCGTGGGCTGTGTAGCAAGTTTGAATTGGAAAACTGATATTGGGCCAAGGATTCGGAAAATCATGAACAAGAATTCTGTTAGAGTAAGAGAATATATATGAAGCATTAATGTCCAGTGACTGTGATTGAAATACATAGGAAGGGTGCAAGCATTCTGTCAGTGCAGCATTCAGTTGATTTGGCCAAAGCTAACATGCACATGCAGGAGACGGTCATTGTCTGCTTTGCCATGCCCTCATGCAATACCAACAATATGGGTCAATGGTGATGACCTTATTGCATATGTGCATCATTGTTATAAAGGCTTCTGTTGATGCATATTCGCATGCCATCAATCTAGCTAGTTCCGGGCACTGACATGTGGAAGATCACTGGAGATACAGTGCAGCCTCCACCATATAGAAGCCAATCCTAGCAATGAGACCAAAGATGGTGATTCACAGAGAAGAGGGTGAGGAACCACCTGAAAATAATCAAGGAAAGACCAACAACAATGTCCAGCATAGATATGTGACATTGTGACCATGAACTGTAGAGTTTGTGGATCTGAGGAACATAACAAAAGAACTTGCCCCATTAAACTTGAAAGGAAGGATAGAGGGAGCACCTGGGGTGAGAATTTGAACATTAATTGTTATTTTTGTTTAAGGAATCAAAAACTGAATTGGGAGAGAATTGAGCCGTACTTTCATTGATAATAGGGGTCTCTTTAACCTAGAGTTTGTGCTAGACACATATTCTGGATTTACTTGAACACTCCGCCTTGTGTCGCCCAAACGTGGTGCTCCTCTCGTTGCCTCATTAAAAACCTTGCTGAGTAACAAAAACCCAGTGAGACAAAAATAACCTCAGTCGAAGGGGAAAAAGAGCACAAGATACCCTTCACGTTTCGAGACCATACATGTAGACATCTCCCCTTGATGTCTGCATCTCCCCCTAATGACAACGGTCATGGGAGTTCGGATAACTTCTGCAAACGATGCTACCAACATGTTTCTCGAAAGTGGATATTTAGGCAATGACTTAGTGAGCAAGTCTGTCACACTGTCCTCAGATCAAACCTAGTTCACTTTGATCTTGAGGAAAGTTTGTTGTTGATGATTATGCTTGGTGTTGTCGCTTTTGATGTAACCTTGCTTCATTTGTTCAAAACAAGAAGCATTATCCTAAATGCTTGTAGGCTCATATGTGGTAAACTTCAAACCACAATTGTTCAAACATGCATAATTATGGATCCAATCCATAAACATTCATGAACCACATCGTGAAGAGCAATAATCTCTGCATTGTTTAAAGATATAGCGACTAAGGTCTGCTCTGTAGACCTCCAAGATATCACGGTCTTTACCCATGGTGAACACTTAACCAGTTTGGGAAGACTTTTGTGTGGGTCAGAGACATACCCAACATCAGCAAAACCTTTCAAAACACATGTTGTTTTGGGATGGGGATAGAGGACACAAGCCAGTATTGGTGACGTTCCTGGTGTGTGATGGCTCCGAATCCATCGTCTCTTTATAGGGATAGAACAAGCCTATATCAATCGTACATCTCAAGTACCAAAAGATATTTTTTACACCAATCCAATGGCCGTTGGCGCAAAGCTATATCTAGCTAACAAGTTCACTACAAATGAGATGTTCGGTCTTGCGCATTGAGCTAAATACAATAATGCTCCTATTGTACTTACGCATGGTACTTTTGCCTTTAGCACATCTTCGTCATCATCCTTTGGATGAAGAGGATCATTTTCAGGATCAAGACTACGGACGATCATGGGAGTGCTTGAAGGCTTGACCTTGTCAAAATGCCTAAGCATCTATCAACACGATGCTCAAGTTCCAAATCGAGATATAATCATGTTCTCCCAAAATTCTTCATCTCAAACTCGGATTTCAAGTGTTCAGCGGTTTCCCTTAACTCTTTAAAGACTTTCAATGAAGATCATATCCAACATGAACCGCGATAGAATTTGAAAATTGTTATGGAAATGCCGGGCATATCCATTCCCAATCAAGTAGTCACTTTAGTGAGCATTTCAACCTTATTGTAAACGTGCTCCGTGGCCGTGGTCTAGAGCCACTTGACTTGGGTAAATAAAGTTCACCATGAACCTTCATGTACATTCCGTATCTAGATCCCCATAGAGATACGTAGTGACCACATTTGTAAGCTACATGTTCAGTTATTCAGAAACTACCAAACTGACAGCGTAGTGGAGTGCAATGACATCCATTACAAGAGAATAGGTCTCATCGTAGTCAATTCCAGGGCTTTTTGTGAGAAGCCTTGCGGCATAAGGCGAGATTACCATATCTTTTTGTCAACACGCTTTCTAACGAAGACCCATTAGTCCATAGGTTTTATGTTAGGAGGTGTTGGCATCACTGGCTCGAAAAACCTTTCTCTTTGTTAGAGAATCCAACTTAACCTAGATCGCATCTTTCCATTGAGGCCAAATTTCTCTACGTTGTCATTCATTCATCAACGGAGCACGGTTCGATATCATCGGACTCAAAAAACTCATGTGTAACGAAATGAGCAACTACATCATCAATTATGATGGAGTTTCTATCCCACGTCTCATCTACACTAGTGTAATTTTCATAGAGCACTATATTCTCAGGAATAGGTTCTGACGTTGAGGCGTCCCCCAACGATAACTATAATCTGAAAGATTCTCATGAGACAGATTTTGAGTGTTGATGATCCAAGGATTGGTTTATGCCAAAGTATCCTTCGAACCCACGGGCCTCCCACGCATCCTAGCTGGGGCCATGGCCTATAACACCAGAGTGCCACTCTCTATGGCGTTGGCACCATGCTTACCTCCTTGTAGGATGGCGCTACGTCCTCTCATAAGGACGTCCATCCTTGCAGGCATGTTTGCAGCAGATATGTATGATCTAGTCACTTTAGTAGGGATCGAGATGGAAAGACTGTCTGATCAAAGTGACAATCCACAAATAACGGTAAGGAGATCGCCTTGCAAGGGCATTAATTGGCAGACGATTGTTGGAGTCTAAAATCTAACTTAGTTGCCAATTCGTCTGTAAGGACCCATCATAGTGCGTTGTGGCGGCGTAATTAGCACATAAAATGGCACACTCAAATATGCATAAGTACGATACTGGTACCCAGTCACTAGCTATAACACATAGATAGATTGAGTGACGGTGGGTCGTAGACGAATTAGTATAGCTGCATGCGATATTGCATCACCTTAAGCAGATATAAGGAGATTGGTGTGCATTATCAATATCTGGGCTACCATCGTAGTCGTTTCCGCGAGACCATTTGGATGCGTTCATGGGAATATTATGTCCAACATTAGTCCCAATGCAATAACCATCGAAAGTCTTCGATGTAAGCTCTCTAGCATTGTCAAGTCCAATTGACTGAATAGGATGATCGGGGGAGTGAGCCTGTTGTCATATGATATGTGCTAGGAGTGTAGTATAAGCAACATTTACAAGTGGACAATGGCACACCATGTGAACAGCGTGTTTGTGTGTCAACCAACTTCATGAAATATTTTAACGTCCACAAGTTGGTTGAATCAGTCCTCAAAATCCCCATGGATTCTATGTATGAACAAAATGAGTATTTTCATATCCTTTTCATAGGACGGTCTTAATCCTAACTTCCCTAAGGAACAGGCTTTGTAAAACAAGCGAGCGGCTTTAGAAGCAACTAATGAGGATTTTGGTTGGGTCTGAGCGTCTGAAACGCTATTTTAAGCAAAATTGGTGATTATAGCATCACCTAGGGCGCCATCACCATGATAGATGCCATCCATGGCATCATGGATTCATGGATAGGGATTGTGTCAGCCCTAGACTAGTGATGAACAACATCTGTGCCAGAGGCGGCGGCGGTCACACTTAGTCCGGGAATCAACATTTGATTCATGCTTCGTTTGCTCGAGAGAATGGATGTCCGTGTGAGGTTTTTAGTAGACGGATCATCATATCATGACCAGGATCACATATTCTATCGTGACAAAGCTAATATGTGCCTAAATCCAAGAGATCTTCTCTCATGACTTTATTGGATTTAATAGCTCGAATAGTGACATAGAGTCCACTAGAGAGACATATAAACTTCTCTAAAATGCAATTATTAGAGGTATTGCAAAGGAACTCATTTTCGTTCTCTACATACGTTTATGCATGGAATCCGTTGGCTATTCATAGGTGCGATTTGCCCTAGGAGCGTAGAGAGTTTCTGTGACAGTAATCAAGGTGCCATTTGGCAAGGGGAACTTGGGCTATTCCATGTCCTTGAATTGATACTGATGGCCCAGCCATCAAAGTCACAAAGTAATATGCTCAAAATCAAAATGGAGTCATAATGAAAAGAACTCGAAATTTTATTCATAAGCCAACGGAGTACATCTTTGTCTCTTAACCATTAAGAGAATCTAATCCAAATGCTAGCTAATGCAAAACAAAGGTAGTCATTTGACTTCTTTCGGTTAAGAGAATCTAATCCAGTTTCTGGTTGCATATTATTAGGGAATGGTTGTGCATTTGAATAAATAAATAAAATAAAAGGGTGGTGTTTTGTCATTAGATTGAACTTTGGAATTGACAATTCATTATCAGTTGACATAGATAGGTTTGCGAATGGGATTTCATCTTTACTCTAAGAATGGGCGTACTCAAATGAATGTTCATATCCTTCTGTTAAGATGTTGTGGTATGGGGCACCCAATTACAACTGAAGTAGAAACTATAAAAATGAGTGGAGCACAAGATGATAAGCAAATTGGAGAAGGATTTTTACTACAGCAGAATGATACAATAATTTCTCTTCTGCAATAAGGAAAGCATAATTGGCAATACCCTCTCTCTTATAATAGGAGGAAATACACTCTAACAAAGGAAAGACAATTGAGTTTTAAGAGAAATCTCTATTTTCTCTCTAAACTCCTCTCTCTCTCTTTCTCTATGTATTTACTCACAACATGTAATCCCCACTCTATAAAATAGGTCCTCAATTTATACTAGATAGAGGTGGTTACAACTAGCTTCTTAAAGCCTAAGAATCTTAGCTATAGGTGAGCTGTATTTGCAGCATTACAACTATCATATGCTGAAAAACAGCCACCATTTTTAACTTCTCAAGAAGTAAGCCACCATTTTTGACTTCTCGTCACCATTTTTGACTTCTCAAGAACTTAAGCAAGAAGTAAGAAGCAAAAGTGGCTTTACCACCACACCATATTAATAAGTGTGAAGTTTGGGGCTCATCAGTAATCTCCTAAAGGTCCTAAACTATACAACTATGTGATTTTGATGTATTTTTTTATTCTCCTTGTTGCTTTATTTAATTTGTACTAAACTACAAATTGACCAATATAACTACTCCTGGGGAGGGCTTACAACTTGTGAGGGAACACGGTAGTAGAAAGGGGAAATACAGTTGATATGTCAGCTAGCATTTTAGCAATTATTACCTCAATTAACAAGCTAGTCACCTCTCAAAATTTAGCGGTTAGTATTCCAAATCCCAAATCTGTTTCATATATATACCCTTGACTGGCTTCCATTTGTTTCACAACCTCTTCATATCTTCCACACTCCAACATAAACCATAGTTCTCTTTCTCAATTTGTGAACCTCCATCTCTTACCAACACAAATAGAAAACTAGTGAAGCATCCAAATCTTGCAAATAGCCTCTAAATTTAGTACAAGTTGGAAAAAGGCTACATAACCAACCTAGTCTTGCCTTCTTCATCTTTAGTTTCCTTCAACTCTCATACATTTTCTTTCTCTTGGTGAATATATTGGCTGCCGTGGAAGCTATGTCTGTAACCAAAGATGTTGGTTTCAGTTCTCAAGTTCAGGAAGTGGAGTTTAAGAATGATAAGAACAACAACAAGGATGTAGGTGGTGAACCAAGCCTGCATCAACGTGACGAAAATGATGAGCTTAAATATGAGGTTGATCCTGCTGAAGAGGATGAGCTTGCCACATTCAAATGTGACAAAGAATTGGTTCTTGACCCTAAGTTTTCTTTCAAGGAGCAGCTTGAAAAGGATAAAGTATGTGGCCTTTTTACTTGATAAATTTTCAGTTTTCAATTTCATTTATTGATGTTGTTGACATGATCAATTCTTCCAAGGATGATAAGAGTTTGAGGAAATGGAAGCAGCAACTTCCTGGGAGTGTTAATCTCTCTGCACTAGCTGTTGGAGGTAGATATACTTAATGTTTGACTTCTAATTAACTTCAAAATGTATTGAAATTTAACAATACTAGTTAGTGACCACCATTGATGTTTGAAACTAATGAGCATGCAGAGAGTAAAGAAGCAGAAGTGAGGATTTTAAGTATGACACTGATGTTCCAGGAGCAGCCTGAACTTGTGCTGCCGATTCCATTCACCAACAAACCAAAGAGCAATCTTTTCACACTCAAAGGAGGAAGCAAGTTCCGGACCAAATTCACATTCACTGTCTCAAAAAACATTGTCTCAGGCCTCATGTCCACCGCCTCAGTCTGGAAGACTGGTGTCAAAGGTAAAATATTCAAACTGACTTTCACTCATATAAGTATATTCTACTCAAACTAATATTCCTTCCCTGATATTTGGACAGTGCACAATTCAAAAAGAACGCTTGGAACCTTTAGTCCTCGACCAGATCCTTATACGTATGAAACTGAAGAAGAAACTACCCCTTCAGGCATGTTTGCAAGGGGCAAGTATTTTGTGAAAACAAAAGTAAGGATATTTATTAGACCTACCTAATCAAAGAGCTTTTGTTAGTTACTTATACCCCAAAAACAAAAGGCTAGCTTGGCTTTTTTTCATTAACATTGGTTTTCTTCTTGTTTCAGTATCTGGATGATGATGGAAAATGCTATTTGGATGCTAGTTACTACTTTGAAATCCAGAAGAACTAGGCACCACCCTCTTCAAATCTTTTTCATTTCCGCATTATCTTGTCAGAATTAATTGCCTTGGTGATGGTTTCAAATGACCATTTTAATTAGTGAGTGATGGGAATAATATTTCTCTGGCATGTTGTATCTTAATTGTAACCATGTTTCTCTAGGAAAATTGCAATCCAAATTTCAATTCAATATGTGCAAGTACTGTGCTGATCATATGCAGTCTCATATTTAATTGTAATTTTCTGGTTTCTTCTCTCTTTAATCCTTGTTATAAGTGCATAGAAACAACCTCCTCTCATTATTTTCCTCTCATGATTAAGCCACAGTCTTCGTGCTGTGTAACTCGGTGATTGATGTGAAAGTAAGGTGATAATTGTTTTTTTTATAATTTTCCTAATATTTGCATTAAATAAATAACGTAAAGTAAACAACAACAAATAATTAGCATAAAAGAAAGTGCAGGCAAGATAAAGAACATGAATGTAAAAGTGCAGGAATAACAAGCAGAAAGATCAAAGCAATAAGATAAATAACAGAATTGTAAACAACGATAATTTAAAGTGCTGGAAAGATAAATGAATACCAGTAAAGAAAAGCGATAAGATAAAACACCTAAAGACTGATAGTTGTGTTGAAATGTATTGAGATAAAAATTGTAGTAATCGCGCTGAGCGTTTGGTTCGAGACCACTGACAAAGAGACCTATGGTCATCTTTAGAGTTAATGATACATTACTGAATAAAGGAAAAGATACAATCTTGGTTGTAAGTATCGATCGAGACCGTATTAATTGCATGAATGCGCAGTTACATGCATTTGAATGCAATAACTGCTAACTTGGGACTTCAAACTCATAACCGTGCATTTAATTTTCACGGCTTTTAAATTGGAGAGGATTGTATGCACCGACAGTGGAAGTGCACTGTCAGTTATTTTAATCTCTAAAAAAATAACAGCCACTCATCTAATCCACTCCTTTATATATTTTAATATCAAAAAAATTACATCCATTCATATTGCAAGTACCCATGCACTGACGGTGCATGGAATACACTCCCCTTTTAAATATCCTGAATCATTTTAACGCCCGCATATAATGGCCTTTGTGAACTTGACTAACACATTTAATTGCGACAATTCATTACGTCGCAGGCATTCAATAGCTATCATTTGAGAATCAATGTGCTGTTACATGCATTTGAATGCCTAACTTGGGACTTAAAACTCATAATTGTGCATTTAATTTATGTGGCTTTTAAATATCCTGAATCATTTTAACGCCTGCATTTAATGGTCTTTATGAACTTTGACTAACACCATTCAATAGTGGTTATTCATTACGCCGTGGGCATTCAATAATAGTCATCCACTATGTGTCGCGGCTATTCAACCGCGATCATTCATTATGCCGCGGCCATTCAACCGCCGTCCTAACGCGCTTCATTTATTGAATTCATATAAATAGCTATGATATGCGCCACGTAAGTAAAAATACTTTGTAGGCCAGACTCACCTGTCTGTCACTTGGGCCTTGCCAAACTTAGGTTCAAACAGAGCCCCTCCTGTCCCTTGAGCTTCGGTATAGATGCCGAGTGGTTAAGAGACTAAAGGTCAATGTTACCGGCTTATTAGCAAGGTACACTCTATTTGCTTTTTGCCTAATGTTGCTGACGTCTCTCAATGTCTGGCACATTTTCAAGCTTATTACTCCATTGTCATTTAACCACGGTTCAATATACTTCTTCATTCAATGATAGGAGCATAAAATGTGACAAATATAATGCGCAACCTTTACACTTTCCTTAGCTATTTTCTTTAAAAAGTTAGTTTTAACTTTGTTTTCTCTTTAGGTAGTTCGTGAAGTAGTTGAAGAGAAATAGGAGCTTAAAGGGAGCAACGAAACCATGGATCATGAAGTACTGATGCAGAAGACTAAGTTTGATAAACCTTTTGGCCAGAAATTAAAGGAAAGTCCACGGAAAAAGTTGTGCAAAACAGTTGATGCAAAGCAGAAAACTGCAGTTTCAGAATCAGCTTTCTGGGAACGGTGTTGAGGAGCAATTCTCGCATTCTTCTAGCTGCAACTTTGCAGAAAGGGCCAGTGATCCTTCAAGACATGATGTTATACTTTAACAAGAGCAAAAGAACTGGTAAAAACTCGTCGATGAGGGAGTAGGAAATCAAAGTCAAAGCAGGCTTCCCGATAAGGCAGAAACTGTCAGCTTTTCACGAAGCTTTTTGGGAGATCTTTTCGGGTGACTTTCTTGGAGTTTTTCTAGAAATTTATTGATCATTATAAAGATGTGATGTCATAGAACATGTAGGAATCAAGAACCATCCAGAAACGTGGTGAGAGAAAGGCGTTCCTTGTCCAAGAAGGAAGCTTCAGAGACAGAAATTGAATCCTAGTCATAACAGGACAGTTTGGCAGAAATCTTCTATGGTCGGATTTTGGGTACATTTTTGGAAGGTTATTGATGCTGCAAATATCAGGGAGAGCCCTAGAATGATTCCTCAAGATTGTGGGAAGATTACTAAGGCTTGAAAATCATTTAATTGTGCACCAATTAGAGGAATCCTTAAGCAATTAGGGGAGGCTTTCAAAGCAGAATTGGAAAAGGAAACTTGGGTTGTGCTCCTCATACACACAGGGATTCTGCAACGTGAAAAAAACCACCCTACATTCCGCCCCCAAACCCTAGTTCACAAAGTCCTAAATTCCTCAACTTCAAGAAGCAAAAGCCGGGCACACCATCGTCCACCTTCGTCAAGCTTTGCCGTGTTCTTCATCTTGAAGGAGTTCTTGCATCCAAGGCTGCCTAAAAGTGATTCGTGGCTCTCATCTTCTTCCCTTTACAGTTTTTACTTTCTTGTAAATCAAACTCATATGTTTTTAGTTGTGAATTTTAAGACGATGTGTGGCTAATCTACTTTTGTTAAGGGCGAGGTTTGAAGCCCCTAAGACATGTTTTTGACAATATTTTGATTCCTAGTTTCGCGTTTACTTTGTTGTGAAATTGTTTATTTGGTTTTAGTTTACAGATAACTCTTGCATGTTTATGTTTTATGAATGCGCACATAAAATATTATGATCATGTGAGTGGGGCTAGAAATAGGTATTTTAATCTCCTAAACGGTCAATAATGCTTGTTTCAATGATAGTAAAACCTATAGGACAATAGGTGAAACCAAATAAAAAGGATTGCATGCTAGGTAGGTGTTCCACACTAGTTTTGCATACTTGTTTTGATCAAACTTCCACATGTGATGTGATTAATGCTTAGAATAAATTGTTGATAGGATAGCAGCGTTCTATACCTTGATTGTTTATTCTAAAGGCTTAGTAATGGTGCGTTCATCTTGCTTAAGTAATCTAGGGAAGTAATAAGAACTTATGCATGCGTTCATGGTTAATTTGTTCTTGATTGAAACCTTTTTCACGACTTAGTAATTGAAACTAGTATGATAAATTTGTCTCAAGAATGTTTTAGTGGTGGATTTCCGAGTTCCTAACATCTTCATCATTATCTTTCAAAACCCTAAATTCAAAATCGTTTTCTTTTCCTCGTTTTCTATTTATTTTCATTAAAAACCAAAAACCCCTAGTTCAGTTCGTTTCAGGATTGCAACGCCCTCTTCAATCCACATTAGTGCAAACAGACCCCCCCCCCCC
>LYNE01002412.1:0-10820 GCA_001662545.1 Rosa x damascena | reverse complement strand
GAAGAGAACAAATTTATTCTCAGCCTGACATCAAAATATTTTGGGCCGTGATCATAAAAAATCTCAACCTTGCAATAATAACCTCTCATGGCTGCCAAGCAATTAAATGGCTCCCAACAACGCAACTTTCTATTATTTTCATTTTTGCAAAAACTAAAGCAAAGCAAGAAAACAAAAACATAAAAGTCTTGTGGCCATTATGGAGGTGGCCAATGATGTTTTATTGCAAACTTAATTGGAATTTTCTGAATTTGAGGCCTTTAATTCAAGCTCTATAGTATGTTCTTGATCTTCCGCCACTATATAGGCCGAATTTTCACGCTTCCCAATTTAATTTTCACGCTTCCCAACTTTCTATAATGGCCTTTGTGAACTTGACTAACACCATTCAATCGCGGCCATTCATTATGCCGCGGGCATTCAATAGCGGTCATCTGAGAATCAATGTTGTTACATGCATTTAAATGCAGTAACTGCTAACTTAGGACTTAAAACTCATAACCATGCATTTGATTTCTGTGGCTTTTAAATATCATGAATCATTTTAACGCCTACATCTAATGGCCTTTATGAACTTTGACTAACACCATTCAATAGTGGCTATTCATTACGCAGCGGGAATTCAATAACAGTCATCCATTATGTGTCGCGGCTATTCAACTGCGATCATTCATTATGCTGTGGCCATTCAACTGTTGTCCCAATGCGCTTCACTCATTGAATTCACGTAAATAGCTATGGTATGGGCCACATAAGTAAAAGTACTTTAGGGGCCCGACTCACCTGTCTGCCATGTGGGCCTTACCAACTATAGGTTCAAACAGAAGTTTGTTAACAGCATGAGTGCATATGCATGGTTGGTGCTTTGGCAGAAGAGCATCGAAACTCTAAGGCGGTCTCAAAGCTCTACATTCATGTATTAATCATCTCAAATCCCCATACATTCGCATTGTACATAATGGACTTCATATGTCCAGGGATCGTCAACGTGTCGGGCAGAACCATTCGTAGAGGGCTTGGACCTGGCCGGGCCTTACAATATTTTTACATAATGTACCTACATGTACGTTTGCAAGCATAATTAGCTATAATGGGCCACGCTCATTGTACTGCCAGAGGTACCGACTCTCACCAAAGGAGTGACCTGGGAAGGCACAGCCAGGCGGGCCACCGCCTGAGCCCCGGATCCCCCCCAGATCACCGCTGACGCGCCGCGCCAAGATAGCATCAGAAGCTCCAAACGCTGGGAATCGAAGCACATCAGTCCCACATCGAAAACAAGAAGAAGATCAACCTTCTCCTCACCTATAAAAGGTTTTCTCCTCTCTCCTCATTAATTATGCATTTTACTACTCATTTATTGTTATGCTGCCTATACGCACAGACTGACTTAGGCATCGGAGAAGTGAAGACCGCCCAACGCGGTCTCCTTCTGACGCCTTGTCTCTCGTGTGACAGCTAGCGGAGGTCATCAAATCCTTAGAGAAGCAGTCCGCCCACCGGACCCGCGTTAAACGAAAGATCGGCTGCCGCCGGACTTTGAGCATTAACATTGGCGCCGTCTGTGGGAACCCTTGAACAAAAGATCATCCCGCCACAATCACCATGACTAACGGTAGCAGGGGAAACGCTGAAGAGCAGGCAGACCAGTCGGCCATTCCCCAACCCACCAACCCGGCGGTAAACATCAACCGCGCACTATTCAGCACCCCGGTAAACCCCGGCGGTGAGACAAACCCAAGTAGCAGCCGCCCACCCGGCCAAGACCTCACCTCTCTATACGAGCTGGCACTGGCGGATCTTCATAAGGCAAATAGGGAACGTGAACAAGAGCGCAAAGAAAAAGCCGAGGCCCAAAAGCAGGTGGCCACGCTGGTGTCACGTTTTGACGAACTAAAAAGAACGCTGGAGGCAACCACCAACCCGGCACGGAGCAAACAATCACGGAGCACCAGGCACAGCCGGCCTAGTATCGGCGCATTGGTACCGACACCAGTCATGCATTTGCAGGTCACGCTGGACCCACCAGAGCTATTGGGAGCGGGGCCACCCCCCACGCCCCAGTTAATGTTGGAACAGGAAGCAGAATCATCGCTGCACACCCACCGCTCGAGGGCTAGGGCAAGAACCGAGGGAAACCCACCCACTCCCAGGCGAGGATCAGTCCAGCGGAGTGCCCGGCCAGGCCCCGCAGGCGATGCAACCGCTCAAATACTGGAGAGGATGCTGCAGTTGGAACAAAGGTTAGCCCGGGCGGAGTCAGGTGCCTTGGCGCCAATTTCAAATCCACTTTTCGCGTCCAGGCTAGGACCATTCACCGCTGCGATCCTGCAGGCTGTCAGACCGGCCTACGCAAAGACCCCAAAAATGTCACATTATAGCGGTAAGACTGATCCCTTCGTCCATATGGACACCTTCAAGAAGGTCACCAACAACAAGGGATTCGATGATGCCACCCTGTGCCACTTGTTCAGCGAAACGCTGGACAATGAGGCAATGAACTGGTTCTTCGAGTGCCCGCCGGGATCCATTGACTCATTCCAGGCGTTATCACATGCTTTCCTTTCTCGGTTCATCCTACTGTCCGCCGGACACCACAATACAAGCCAGCTGTTCAACGTAAAACAGGGTAGGGAGGAAACACTAAAGGCATTCGTCACAAGGTGGCGGGCGGCAGCATCTCAATGCCGTGATCTTGATAAAACAATGGCTTCGGCGGCTTTCAAGCAGGGACTCCTCAAGGGGCCATTCCTCTATCACCTCAACTACAATCATCCAAATGCGGTGTACGACCACCTCATGAGTGAAGCGGTCATTCATGCCCAAGCAGAATTCATCACATATGGAGAAACCCCACCGCCACTAGCAACACCAACAAAATTGACACAACCCCCCTCCAGCCATCAGGAGATCGGTAACAAAACTCCCGCCACACCGCCAACTGACAAGAAGAGGGAGTGGCAACAGGGCCACTATCAGAACAAGCGGCAGAAGGACCAACATTACAAGGGAAACCGCCCATCCCATGGGGACAACCGCAACAAACAGACGGAGTCATCTCAGCGGTATGCAGTATTTACGGTCCTCACAGCCTCGTATGAGGAAATATACAATCAGTGCAAGGATCAGATCCCACCGCCGCCCCCGGGAAGATACCCAAAAGCGGGCAAACCAAGAAACACCGGCAGGTGGTGTAAATACCACGAGGACAGCGGTCACAATACCAACAGCTGTAATGCTCTCAAAACGGCCATTGAGACCTTGTACCGTGATGGCAAGATGGAGCAATTCAATGTGCGCCAACCGCCACCTGTGATCGCCGACATTGAGCCCTTAGGCCGCATCAACACCATCGACGGGGGTGCTCCAATCACCAACATGTCTCACAGGGCAAGAAAGCGTTCTGCACGAGCTAACCACCCAAAGGAAGTCTGCAACATCCGCTACGAAAGATCAGCAAAACTCCCAAAGTCTGGCTGGGAGCCCATTACCTTCTCAGAGGAGGAGGAACACGGAGTACATCTGCCCTATGACGACCCATTCTTGATCGACGCCATTCTCGGCAAAATGTCAGTCGGAAGGATCCTGGTAGATAGCGGATCCGCTGTCAATGTCATATTCAGTAGTTGTTACAACGACCTTAAGTGAAACAGAAAACTACTCCAAGATCATGAACCACTGCTCAGCTTCTCTGGTGACGTCATGCAATCGCTGGGTTCTGACTATATGCGGCTAGTTATTGGTACTAGTCCATGTATGGCGGAGATACATACGGAGTTCATAATTGTCGATTGTTTCAACTCATATAACGCCATCATCGGTCAGCCAGCACTCAACAAACTCAAGTGCATCATCGCCGGATACATGCTGCTCATGAAGTTCCCCACACCCAACGGCACAGGCTGTGTCAGGGGAAGTCAGCAGTTGGCACGCGAATGTTATTCAACTACTATAGCACGATCAACCCACTGCCATGAGATCCTAGCGGTAGGGAGTCAGGTACCGCCACCAAATATCTTTGAGGATCCCAGGGATGACGAAAAAAAGTACGTAAAGAAGGAGCCGATTAACCCAGAAACATCATTAAAGGTTGTCAGCATCTCTGACGAGCACCCTGAGCGGACAGTCCGCATAGGCGCTCAATTAGACCCAGAGCTGGCGGCGGAACTCACTCAGTTCCTACGTGACAACGCTACGGTCTTTGCCTGGTCATATGCAGACATGGCAGGTATCTCCCCTGAAATCATCACGCACAAGTTGAGTATCAAACCATCCTTCTACCCTATCAAGCAGAAGCGCAGAGCCTTTGACGAAGAGAAATACCGTGCTATAGGAGAAGAGGTTGCCAAGCTGCAGAGCATTGGGTTCATCCGCCAAGTCATCTATCCCCAGTGGATTTCCAACCTGGTTATGGTCAAAAAGGCTTACGGCAGGTGGCGGATGTGTGTCGACTTCAAAAATCTTAACAAGGCATGCCCAAAAGATAGTTTCCCACTACCCCGCATTGATCAACTGGTTGATGCAACTGCTGGACACGAGCTCCTCAGCATGATGGATGCTTTCTCCGGCTATAATCAGATCAGGATGCATCCCGATGACCAGGAATGCACCACCTTCACCACCGACAAGGGCTTGTATTGCTACAATGTTATGCCTTTCGGTATGAAGAACGCATGTTATGCCTAACAGCGATTGATGAATGCCATGTTCACGGAACACCTGGGCAAGATAATCAAGGTCTACGTCGACGACATGTTGGTCAAGAGCATAAAGGCCAGCGGACACGTGGCAAACCTCATCATAGTAACAATCCTCTTGGCCTGTGGTATGCGCCTCAACCCAGAAAAGTGCTTCTTTGGCGTCACCGCCAGCAAATTTCTAGGTTATATTGTCAGTGAACGAGGCATCGAGGCTAACCCCGACAAGGTGCAAGCCATCCTCGACTTCAAGGACCCGGAGTGGAAGGTACACGTCCAGTGCCTCCAGGGCAAGCTAACCGCCCTGTCTCGATTCATCTCCAGACTCACTGACAGGTGCACCCCATTTTTCAAAGTCCTTAAAACGACTCACAAGAAAGTCATCAACTGGAACCCGGAGTGCCAAGCGGCGTTCCAGGGCTTAAAGGAGTACCTGGCGGTAGTTCCACTCCTTTCCATTCCTATGCAAGGAGAAACATTATACATATACCTAGTGGTATCACAATCAGCAGTGAGCTGCGCCATCGTCCGGCGGGAAGGTCAGGATGAGCTCCCAGTGTTCTATGCCGGCAGGGGCATGAACAGAGCAGAAACTAGGTACCCTCCCTTAGAACAACTTGCTCTCGCACTGATCGTTGCCGCCAGACGCCTCCGCCAATACTTCCAAGCCCACACAATCCATGTGTTAACCAATCAACCGCTGAGACAAGTAATGCAGAACCCTGAACATTCGGGGCGCCTCAGCGAATTTGACATTGATTACAAACCAAGAACCGCCATGAAGGGCCAGGCGGTGGCAGACTTCATTGCTGAGCTCACCGAGCGTCAACCCGAATCCAAAGTCGGAACACAACCAGGAATGGAGATGGTGGTATCTGAGGAACAATCTCCCCGGCAGTCAGACTGGAACCTGCATGTGGACGGCTCCTCTTGTCCCAAGGCCAGCGGGGCCAGAATCATCTTAACAGGTCCTGGGGGGCTGAACGCGGAGTACGCGTTGAAATTCAACTTTAAAGCTTCTAATAACATGGCGGAGTATGAAGCACTCATTGCCGGCCTACTCCTGGCCATCGATTCAGGGGCCGACAGTGTCAACATATTCAGCGACTCTCAGTTAGTCGTTAACCAGGTCAACGACAGCTTTCAGGCCAAGGACGGGCAGTTGGCAGCATACTTAGGGTACGTCAGGACACTGCTTAAAAAATTCAAATTTCACACCATCACACAGATCCCCAGGGAAAAGAACGCCAAGGCTGATTCACTAGCAAGACTAGCAACCGCCCAGCCACACCAGAGTCCAGCGGACACAAGGGTAGAGTGTCTTGACAAGACAAGTATCACAAAGACCCTGGCGGAGATCTTCAACATTGAGGTCAATCCTAGCTGGATGGACGAAATTATTAAGTATAAGCGCAACGGGACATTGCCAGAGGACAAGATCAAAGCGCGACAGCTCCAGCGGAGAGCAACCCGCTACAACATTCAGAACGGCAAACTTTACCGCCAAGGATTCACTCACCCCAACCTCCGCTGTCTAACCCCAGAGGAGGGAAAAGTCGTGCTGGCAACGATACACCCGGAGAATGTGGAAACCACTCGGGCGCCAGATCCTTGGCCAATCGCACAATGCGACAGGGCTACTTCTGTCCTACACTCGGTGACGACGCCCGGCAAATATCCAAATCTTGTCACAAATGCCAACGATATGCTGATCTTCCACATGCCCCGGCGGAACCACTGTCGATCATCATCGGTCCATGGATTCACTCCACGTGGGGCCTGGACTTGATGGGATAATTCCAAACCGCAAAGGGCCAGTTCAAATACATCATTGTTGCTATTGACTACAACAGCAAATGGATAGAAGCGGAGCCCCTGACGGCAATAACTACCGCCAAAGTAATTCACTTCCTCTGGAAGAACATCTACTGTCACTACGGTGTCCCGCATACTATCATCACAGACAACGGCACACAGTTCAATAACAAGGAACTCATCTCTTTCACCGCCAACCTGGGTACCAAGATGCGTTTTGCATCCGTCACTCACCCCCAAACCAACAGCCAGGTCGAAGCGGCAAACAAGATAATCAAGAAGCTGTTACAGAAGAAGCTCGACAAGGCCAAGGGTTTGTGGGCGGAGAAACTCCCGGAAGTTCTATGGGCCATCAGAACAACCCCAACTTCTGCCACTGGTGAAACACCCTTTTGTATGATGTTCGGAACTGAGGCCGTCCTGCCTATCGAGGTAACTCAACCAACTGCTAGGGTTGAAGGCTACTGCCCCGAGACCAACAGCGACGACGTCAACCTTGACAGGGATCTCCTAGAGGAAAAACGACATAAAGCCCATCTGCACAACCTCCAGAACAAGCAACGGGTATCGCGTTTCTAAAACGCCAGGGTCAAAGCCCGCAACCTCCAACTGGGGGGCTGGTTAATGAAGGAAGTCATACCACCGCCAACAAAACTCTGTCCAACTTGGGAAGGTCCATACAAAATTGTAGAAGTCGTTAGCCCAGGCACCTTCTACTTAATGGACAAGGATGGAGTCACAACGACCCACCCTTGGAATACCGAACACTTTCGGTATTACTACAAATAGTCATGCCGCTACCCCAAGAGCATCTTGACTTAGCTAAATTTTTGTTCAATATTTAGCTAAGGGAAGCTACCCAACGGGTACGACCGCGCTTTTGTAAACGCTGTTCAGGCAGCTATCAATGAAACGAGGAATTATTCAAACCATTGTTACCAAGTCTAGCACTAGGGGCAACTGGCAACGCCAGTCAGTGGACCACGTCCGCTACGTTGTGCACTTGGACCAATTTTAATTCCTTTAATGTTTCATTTTTTGGCAAAAGCAAAATCGTCAAAACTCTAGCGGTACAGACATCATCACAAAAAACCAAATTCTGAAATTTCATATATTTAGGGCTGGGCTTCCCCACCCAAAAGAGTTAATTACATCAAACAGTTACGCCTCAGCGGCTACAAAAAAAAAATTTCAACTTCCATCTCAGGGATTGGCGGGGTTGGTCCACTACCTTCAGCATCTCCACCTGCGGCGTGCGGCGGATGTAGATGGCTTGTTTGGTCGGACCCTCGGGCTGTAGGACTTGGGGTCTCTATTGTACCATCCGCCCGGGTATGGGCCGCCAATAACCTAGCACGGGACACCTCCGACTGGGTAGGAGGAGTCCGTTGAGAGTCACCCGCCAGGAATCCGCCACTCTCCCCACTACCCGAGCAGGCACCTTCAACCTGAGAGGGGGCAATACCTTTTGCCGGAGGAGCATCCTTAGCTGGCGGCACGATTGGCATGGACGCCTTCGCCCAGTCAATGGCGCCTTTTTGCTGCAGCATCTCCACATTGGCTAGGGCACCGGCCTTCGCCGCTTCAGTCAGCGCCTTTTTATATTCCGCAGACTGCTTGAATGACTCCACAGCGGCGGCCGCAACGCGGCTCCCCTCAGCCCCCAGGCGAGCGACTTCACCCTCCAGCCGTTTAACCTCACCCTGCCTAACGGCAGACTCCCGCTGAAGGATCTCAACCTCCTTATCCTTGGCGGCCACCCGATCTTGCAGCAGGGACATATCTTGCTCTAACTTGGAGAATTGATCATTCCGCTCCAGGTCCCGCTCAATGGCGATGGCCAACTTGCCGCGGGCATCCGCTGCATCACAGTCGGCCTTTGTCAGGCGTCGCTCCACATCCGCCAACCTGTCCTGGGCCTCCCCCAACTCCCTTTGAAGGCCCGCCACCTCCTCCCTTAGCTCCTGCTCAACTCGGGGCTGTTTCGACGCCGCCAGAAACATCTCGTGCAGCCCAACAGAGATATGCCCAAATGTCGTGCTGAAGGGCGATTGGTCAACGGCGGTAGACCGTCCAATCCCCTCCAGGCCGCCGAACCCCAACCACTCGCAGAGGTGATAGAGAAACTCCCGCTCACCATCGTTCAGGAACTCGGCGTACGCGGCAAATGAGTCTAGGTCGCTCGTGGCCGCCTCTTTCGCCACGTCCGCAGGAACCCCAGGTGGAGCCTGTCTTGCCTTCTTTTGCTGGCGGGCCCCAATGATCTCCACGGCATCCTCCTCTTCCCCGCGCGGAGTCATTTTGACGGCGTTTTCGCTGAAGCACCCGCGTGCTTCCAGCAGGGGCAGGCCTCGAACCCCTTGTCTGCAGCTCCAACCCCGCAATGGTGACGTCCTCCGCTGGGCGCACTGTTTTCTTTTGCACCCCGCGCCGGGTGGTCGGCGCTCTCTCTTTCTGCGGCACCGCCTAGCTTACCGTACCAGTCCCCGCCTGAACGGCAGGCAGCCCGTCACCGCCAAGATAGGAGTGGTGCGGCATGGATAGCACCACGGGAACCTCGGACGGGCTTAGCGCCAGCGTTTCTGGGTTCACCACCATCTTCTGAGCCGCCAGCCCAGAAGCGTACATGGTCTCCAGGAAGTTATCGATCTCAGCGCGGTCCATGGCTTTCGCAAAGGCGTCATGGCTCGCTTTGTTTCCCGGCAGATTTTCTACAAAAAAAAACAACAAACCTGTCAGCATGGGACAATCTCATCAAAGGTGCGGTATGGCGGAGAGTGCTTACCAACGGCACGAGTCAGTTGTTGATCAACCAACAACTCCCAGCCAGTAAGGAGACGAAAATCCAGCAAGTTGCGATTTCACCAGCAACCTCTGATACGTGCCACGCGACACTCTTGTTCGCTTGTTCGCGAGTCAGGTTATACCGCAACCCCGCTGCACAAAAAAGGTAATTGTCAGTACAGAATACAGGGCTGTGTAAAAAAAAACCCCGCCAGTCATGTTCAGCGGAGACCGACAAACAACCTCGGATAGGCTGAAACTTCGACTTAATCCTAAACGTCGGCTCCCCCTCGTTGGACCCCGCCTGATATTTCCACTCCGTCGTGGCAACGCAAAAGGTCCCCCGCCAGTAAGACATGGAATCTCGCAGGTTCTCGATCAGCTTGGGCGCTTCCTGGCGGCGGCTCAAGTTTACCTGCCCTCTGCAACCTTAGCGCTTCACATACACCAATTCGTAGAAGTGCAGCACCTCCGCCACAGTTGGTCCCTCGCAACCCGACAACCGCCATAGCGAGTTCAGCGCCAGCATCAACCGCCACATGTTGGGGCAGATTTGCCCAAAGGCAACGCCAAACTCGCACACCAAAATTTGGAGGTTTGGTACCAGCGGGAAAGTCACTCCCTGACGGAATATCGCCTCGTGCACGGCGGCAAACCGCGCTGGAAGAATCGAGGCCTTCTCCTCCACCGTCGGCGGACGCAGCTTCACCAAGCCGGGCAACCGGAACATCCGCTTCAGCCGGTTGACGGCAACAACAGTCATCCTACCTCCCGCCTCATCAATGGGGGTGCCGTCCTAGAGGACCCACGCCGACTCAGCATCCTCTACCGCTATATCTCCCCCTTCAGCAGAACCATTGGCTGCACTATTGCTTGCTAACCGCTCTTCACGCATATTGTGAGCAGCGGCAGCCTCCCCTGCCCTAGAACTCTCTGGACGCGAGGCACGACCCATAACTACGTCCCACGGTATGGTTTGTAGCGGCTCAACCTCTAGCGGTTCTGGCAGTGAGGTTCCTGCATGGGCAGACGGACGCAACGAGTCAATAAAAATTCTATCCGCCGCACCGAATGACACTTCAGATCCGGAATCCTCACTGCTTGAAATCTCTATGACGTCGGTGATAAGCTCATAAATGTACATGAATTTGTGTTGATTTCTTCATGTTTTCTTAGCTAGTTTTCCATCTATTTGAGTCATTTACTTTATTTTTATGTTTTGTAGGTGTTATGGAGCAAAGTAGAAGAAAGGAAGCTAAATCAGTAAATCTGCCTGTGCAGATCAGTCAACTTCGACATGAAGCTGAGAGCAGCTCAGCATGAACCAGACAGTAAACTTTATATGCTTGGAAAGCTTCGGATGTCTAGTTTCCAGAACTTTTAACGGTTCATTCATATCATTTTTCTACAAAAAGTTATGGCCGATTTAGTACAGCAAAGTCGAGCAGTCCGAGAATCTGACACTTTGACCGAAATCCATGATTTGAGGCCCGAATTCCTTTTAGAAGCCCACCGACGAGTATT
>LYNE01002411.1:30451-50906 GCA_001662545.1 Rosa x damascena | reverse complement strand
CTCAAAGATAAACAAATGGTCTAAGACATAAAAACCAATATCAATTTAAAAATAACAACAATAAAGTCACCCAATTAAAAAACGACAGCAGAATGAACCACAATGATTCAAGTACCCAACAAAGTTCTCACAAAGAAAAAAAATTTAATACTGCAGATTAAACAGAGTCTCCACAGCATAAAAACAAATATCAGTTGAAAACTAAAAACAACAAATAATTGAATATAGCAAAGAAACATTTATGTTGAAGATCAAACCTGTTCTATTTGCTTTAAGTACAACCTTCGTTTCTCAGATTTCTCCCAAAATCGGAGTTTCGGAGCTGTTCGAAAAGAGAAAGAAAGATTATCATACGGTATATAATTCAATAGAAAAAGAATTGAATTGAGTTCATTTTCAACTACGAAAACGGAAAAATAAGAACATGTTGATTGATTTTGGATTGAATTGAATTGAATAATCGATTAGTCAAAGCACATGTATGAAGCTCAATAGCCTAATAAACAGAATCATAATAGTTAACTCAAACTGGAACCGGGTAATCTAGCAGTTACTACTAGGCTGAATGATGTTGTAATTAAGTGAACGAAATCAGTATGTATGAAAATGAAATACATATACATACTGATTGATCTTGATGGGTAAAAGAAAAGCAGGCATTGAGCTTGATGGAGGTTTCTCGAATTGAAACAGTGGTGGAGGATCCTTCTTATTAGATATCGACAGATTGAGGATCCTCCTACACTCACACTGCAGAAAATGATGTCAAATAATGCAAAAACAAACCAGAGGAAGAAATGTATTGAGCATGGGAAAAAGAGCTACCTAGCCAAAATTCGATGAGCTACCATAATTTGCATGTCCTAGCTAGCTGATTAGCACCAATATTCTCCTACAACAACGGAATCAACTAAGGACGACTATAAACAACTTTGATACCATCATTTCACGTAGCCAATCTCAGGCTCCTACCAGATCCAAAGCATCATGCTACTACTAGCCATTATATTATGCTAACTATTATATTATGGAAAATTGGAGGAGTTTGAAGACAGTACACAGGTAAGTTTTAGTTACTGATAGCCATTAGTTGGCTTCAAAGAAAAGAATCTCCATGATCATATGCTTCTGCATTTTCTCGTATCATGTGCTAGCATCACTGCATTCTTAAAGATTCACAAAGTCTGATACAGGGAGCCATTCATATCAAGGGTTTGGAGCATGCATGTTCCAGAAAGAAAGAAAAAAAGATAGATGGAGAGCCATTTTGTTCCCTTCTGAATGATTTAATCACAAAGTTTTAAGGATGAATTTAATCACATTGCATCTTGCTAATCCAAACAGAAGTTTGGCGTCCCAACACCAGCTGAGGATCCAAACCATACTTAGTTATGGGGGTAACTTCTAGCTGCGGCTGAAACTCCCCGGGCAACCAAACACCCACATCGTAAACCACGCTATCCCCAATCAAATGCCTGGCTTTCGGTAGCTCATTGCTCGGCATTCAAACCGGCATACCACTCTCACAGTATCAATTCCATCCTTAGAAACAATGAAAACCAATTCCAATTTTTCCTCAAGAAGGTCAGCACACACCTGTCGCATCACCTTGAAGCAAGATTCTTAGCCAAAGCCAGGCTAGAACTTCTGATACCAAAAAATTGTTGTATATGAGTTTGGCAAATTATTGGCAATACTTGTTTACGAAATTTCAAGTTGTAATCTGTAGAGGAAAATTTAATGTGCTTGTGGCATGCACATATACACAGAAGATTTTTCTTAAAGTAATGCATTTCATATTCCATGTGCATAATCCATGGACCATGTGGACAATGCAACATCATACCTTTTTAACAAGAGATGTTTCGATAAAATTGTAAACAATAACATATGGGCGCTTGAGCCCAGAATTACTACGAAAAGAGCATAGGCAAGAGTACAACTAGAGGAGAATGGCATATACCTTTGCTTCTAGCTAGCTCATTTGAGGTCATCTCAAATTCAGGTAGATCAGCAATCACCATATATGTAGCAACCTTGGCCAGAGTTTGTAACCTTTCCATGTGCAAAATCTATAGTCCGCGCTGCAAATGGAAAAAACAAACAAATTGCATGATATCAATCACCTAGCAACATAGTAACAAAATGAAAGCAAAGAAAATGAACCAGAATACAAATGTTACTAATGGATCATATCAACCAAGTTCGATGAGCTACCATAATTTGCATGTCCTAGCTAGCTGATAACCACCAATATTCTCCTATAACAATGGAATCAACTTTGGACGACAATAAACAATTTTGATCGATACCATCATTTCACGTAGCCAATCTCAGGCTCCTACCAAATCCAAAGCATCATGCTACTACTAGCCATTATATTATGCTAACTATTATATTATAGAAAATTGGAGGAGTTTCTAGACAGTACACAGGTAAGTTCTAGTTACTGACAGCCATTAGTTGGCTTGAAAGAATCTCCATCATCATATGCTTCTGCATTTTCTCGTATCATGTTCTAGCATCACTGCATTCTGAAAAATTCACAAAGTCTGATACGAGGAGTAATTCATATCAAGGGTTTGGAGCATGCATATTCCATAAAGAAAGAAAAAAAAGATAGATGGAGAGCCATTTTGTTCCCTTCTGAATGATTTAATCACAAAGTTTAAGGATGAATTTAATTGTCTTCTCTTTTTCCTTGTATTAGCAGTTTCGGAGTAATAAAATCAATGTCAATGCTTTGTCTGATGCAACCACTAGTTACTGCCTAAATAGAGTGCATGGACTATACATATTTCCAACTGCCAATGCATTCATCACTTTGACTGTTCAATGTAGTGCTTATAGTGAGTGAGTTGACTGAGCCATTTGTTCGATTCTGGAATAACAACAGTTGGTAGGCTGAAAATGTGAAACTTGCCCTTAATGCACCTCAAAATAGGCCAGAGTTCAATTGTACATGGTTACAAAGTATCAAATTGTAATGCAGTAACAAACAAGATAGATCTGCGCTAAAAGGAAAAGATGAATATATGAACTTACAGATTGATGATGAGTAAATAGCAGATGAAGACAATCTCAAAACAGGTTCAGAGAAAGCCTTAACAAGTCAGTTGGTTCCTCTTGGTGTTGAAGCCGTGGAGTAGTAGTTGAGTGATGGGCGCTGTGGAGGTCAGGGAACATGGGGACTGGGGAGATCGCCATTTCATATGCAAAGTGGACCACCGGTGCTTGCCCCCCGGCGGCAGTGCGTTGTCGTTTCGGAGGATTCACTGGTGTTGGTTCCGTAGAGAGAGAGAGCCATGACAACTCAGCCGATGATGGTACTTCAGCGGTGCGGTGTCGTTTCGGATGAATTGATATCGGTTCGGAAGACAAAGAAAGCCATGTCGCTCCAGGATTCCGAAATTTCCAGTCCAGTGATTCACAACCCCAGGTTTGTAGTCTAACAACGTTTGGTGGAAGCTCCGGAATTCCACGGAGTCTCTTGCAACCCTCCAAGTCAAGCTCCCGCAAGTTGACAAATTTGGTGAGGCAAGCAGGAAGACTAACAAAATTGTTTCTTGACAGATTAAGCTCCTCTAATGTTTCCCAGCAATCAAGAGTCATCAGGAAATCATAATCTGATAATAAACTGCATCCTCTGATACCCAAGCTCCGTAGCTTGGGAAGTGATAGTGAGCAACCATCGACATTCAAACTTTTGGTATTTGTTGGAAATCTAGCGAGTTTTGAGCAGTTACGAAGATAAAGGTCCATTAAATTTTGCAACCCATAAATGCTGCACGGTAGAGTTGTGAGATTTTTGCAATCACCAAGATCCAACTCTTCAAGCCCGATGAGATTTTCAATTGACTCATCCAATTCTCTTATGTCACTGCCTGAAAGAGAGACTTGTCTCAAGGAATCCATCTTTACAGGAATTTTTGGAAATGTAGCCAGTTTTGAGCATTCACTCGCATAAAGAGTCTTTAAATTGTGCAACTCATAAATATTATACGGCAGGGTTGTAAGACTTTGACTGCCCGATAGGTCCAACACTTTTAGGCCAATAAGTTTTGTAATGGACGGATGCAATTCTTCAATGCGAGTGCCTATTAGTTCCAATTTTGTCAAGAAATCCATCTCTTCCCCAACTTCTGAAAATTCTTCAAGCTTGCAACACCTAATAGAGATTGTTTCTAAGGATTTCCAGTAGATTTTTCTTGGAAACATAATAAGGTTAGAGCAACCGCCAACATTCAAGGTAACAAGCTTATCAAGCAATCCAACAGAATCAGGAACCTCAACTAAACTGGTACAGTAATATAGATTCAACTCTTTCAAGTTAGGGATTCCACTCAAGTCTGGGAGTCTCTCAAGGGATGTACAATGACTTAAATTCAACTCTTTCAAGTCAAGGAGGACCAAGTCTGGGAGTTTCTTTAGGGATGTACAATCACTTAAATTCAACTCTTTCAAGTCATGGATTCCACACAAGTCTGGGAGTTTCTTTAGGGATGTACAACCACTTAATTTCAACTCTTTCAAGTTAGGGATTCCACTCAAGTCTGGGAGTCTCTCAAGGGATGTACAACCATTTAATTTCAACTCTTTCAAGTTAGAGATTCCACTCAAGTATGGGAGTTCCTTTAGGGATTTACAGCCAATTAAATTCAACTCTTTCAAGTTAGGGATTCCACTCAAGTCTGGGAGTCTCTCAAGGGATCTACAATGACTGAAATTCAACTCTTTCAAGTTAGGAATTCCACTCAAGTCTGGGAGTCTCTCAAGGGATGTACAATGACTTAAATTCAACTCTTTCAAGTTAGGGATTCCACTCAAGTCTGGGAGTTCCTTTAGGGATGTACAATAACTTAAATTCAACCCTTTCAAGTCAAGGATTCCACTCAAGTCTGGGAGTCTCTCAAGGGATGTACAATAACTTAAATTCAACCCTTTCAAGTCAAGGATTCCACTCAAGTCTGGGAGTTCCTTTAGGTATTTACAGCCAATTAAATTCAACTCTTTCAAGTCAGGGATTCCACTCAAGTATGGGAGTCTCTCAAGGGATGTACAATGACTTAAATTCAACTCTTTCAAGTTAGGGATTCCACTCAAGTCTGGGAGTCTCTCAAGGGATGTACAACCACTTAAATTCAACCCTTTCAAGTCAGGGATTCCACACAAGTCGGGGAGTTTCTTTAGGGATTCACAGCCACGTACATTCAACTCTTTCAAGTTAGGGATTCCACTCAAGTCTGGGAGTCTCTCAAGGGATGTACAATAACTTAAATTCATACATGTTAGCCTTGAAAAATTCTGTATGGCAAAAGAAAAAACGAAAAGATCAACCAAGTGGATGCAGTAATTTACAACACAGTTATCTATTACTTATTTTTAAGGGCTAAATACTGGTTAATACCCTGTGGTTTAGGTCCAAAATCAATTCACTCCCTGGACTTCTAATTTCATCAAAAACACCCCTGCACTTTCAATTTTGATCTAATAGGTCCAATTCATCAATATTCTATTATGGATTCAAGTTATAGTTGAATTATTTATTGAAAAAACTATTTATTTTTAATAGTAGGACTCAGTCCTAAATTGACTATGCAGGTCACCTCAACACCACATCATAAAACATAGGCCATATATGAGCCACGTTAACAAGTTAAATAACTCAATTGTCGAAAAACTAACAAATTGGACCTATTATATCAAAATTGAAAGTTCAAGGGTGTTTTTGATGAAATTAGAAGCTCAGGGACTGAATTGATTTTGGACCCAAACTACAAGGTAGTAATTTGTATTTAGCCCTATTTTTAATTAAAGAAGACTTGAAATCAAATGAATTAATAGATTATAGTACCTTACGTCCCTCCCATAGTCGTGTGATTTTGTGACTCCGAGAAATATCAAGATTTACAAGTTTGTTTGCTTGAAAATCGGATGGAAAACATTGCAAGGGACATGATTGCCAATCGAGCCACCTCAACTGGTTGGAGAGATAATCTATATCTCCAAAAAAGGATGTTCCTCTCACAGAAATATATCTAAGATTCTTCATCTCTGAAAAGCTTTTAGCATTGAAAGATATTGTAGATAATCGCCACGGGACCTGAATGCCTATAAGTTTATTTGTACCCTACAGTAAAAGAAAGCAAGCTTATTAACCTACCAACATTTGCAATCATTATTCAGACCAAAAAACAAAAAAACAGAGCAATTTCTATTGGAAGCACAAGTACTGTTTTAATACAGTTTTCATCAAGGTCTCAATAAGAAATTATATTCAATATAAAATGCTTTCTGAATTGAAAAACACAAAACATCATTAATATACTCACTGTATTATTTGTTAGAACGTAGTCTACATCTTCTTCACTCCACACTCTGCTTCGTTTCCCGGGTTCATCAGGTGACTCTTGATGCACTATGTCTTTACCCATTTCTTCTATCAAGTCATGCATCCAAATCCTACCATCATGCATCCTAATATTATCATCTTTGTCAATTCTTATCAAGGCTTTTTCTTGCAGTTGTGCAATACCAATCACCATTGTTTTGTGGTCGTAGCAAGCTTCTAGTATTGGTTTCACCTGGTATGCATCCTCACCTTTAAAGAAGCAAGCAATATCAAGAAATAGTTCTTTTAAATCTCGTCCTAGAGCATCATAACTTAGTTTGAGAACTTTTTGTATATCTGCCTGAGGACCTCCTTTACAACTACCTATTGTAGCTTCCCACTCCTCTGTGCTTCTACGAAATAGATGAGAGCCTAAGACTATCAAAGCTAATGGAAGGCCTTGGGCATAGCGTATAACATGTTGTGCAAGTTCTAGATAATTGCTTGGAGGTTCATTTCTTTTGAATGCATGCAAGCTAAACAACTGCAAAGCATGACGATCATCTAACATCTCGACCTCATATACTTCATTAACTTCATGAGCAATTAGCGAACGTTTATCTCTTGTTGTTATGAGAATTTTACTGCCTGGCCTAAAACAATCAAGGGATGGAACTAACTTCTTTAATTGGCTAGAATCACTCACGTCATCAAGGATAAATAGAACTATTTTACGTCGCATCCTTGTCTTTATCAAACCAACTCCTTCATCATCACTGCGCACCTTCAAATTTTCCCCTAAAATATCAGACAAAAGTGTCTTTTGCAGTTGGGTTAGGTTTTTTGATCTAACATCCGCCAAGAAACAGCTACCTTCAAACTTATGGCGAATTGAATTAAACACAGCTTTTGCAATTGTGGTCTTTCCTATTCCGCCAGGCCCCCATATGCCAACCATGTTATTCTCCTCGGCATCTAAAAGTTTGTTAACCTCTTGTCTACAAGACTCTAAGCCAATTGGATGATCAGCAACGTGCAGCTCACATGAAGGATTTATTACTCGGGCGAACAAATCCTCAACAATTTCTTTGATAAATTCAGTCTCGTACCTATGAAATTAAAAGCAATATAGGAAATCGAATAAAGTAGAAGATTAATATATGGATTTTTCAATATAAATAAAAAATAGGCTAACTAATCAACTACCTAGTGGGGTTGGGTTAAAAACATACCTGCCCTCCTCGAAAGTCCATCCAGACAAATTTGCTGCTTCCTCAAGAGCCTTCCTCCATTTGCCGATGCTATCCTTGTATTTGCATTGATCAATTTTAGCAAATGCGTCACCGAAAGCACCTGTTTGGTGTCGTACATCTGAGGGAGCCACCTTGTAGAAAACAGCTCTAAACTTCTGTCCTTTGGATTTTCTGCAGTCAAGTATCTTGACCAGTTCATCTAAGCACCACCTTGAGGAAGCATAGTTTTGAGAGAAGACGACGATTGAAACTCTGGACTCGTCAATTGCTTTGAGGAGCTCTTGTGATATGTCTTCTCCTCTGCTCAGCTTATCATCTCTGAAGGTCTCAATTCCCCTCTGACACAGAGCAGTATACAAATGATCTGTAAAATTAAAGCGTGTATCCTCGCCTCGAAAACTCAGGAAAACCTCGTATGTGTAATGATTTTGGTGATCAGTAGAAGAAAGTGGGAGAGAAGAAGATGAAGAACTGGCTGCTGCTTCATTGTTCAGAGAAGCCATATTCTGCTTGCTTTGCTGCATCTGTTGAATGTTGGCTTCCTATTGATCTGCCTTCCTGGAGTGCTTTTGTATTGTAGATCTGAGATCTCAACTCTCAAGAAGATAGTTTCTTGGTGCCTGCTGCAATGTGAATGTGAGGTTGAAAATGGACTAAATCAGAACCTCTATGAGCCTTGTTCTTCTTTCTTTGCAATTTCTCTGACACGTTTTCTTTTTAGACTTGGACTAAAATTATATTGGAAGACTCTTTTTTCTTTTTCTTTTTCTTTTTTCTTTTTTCAGAGGTGATGACTTTCTTGGAAAATCATTACTTTGATGCTTGATGGAGCAAGGAAATATCTAGTCTACCATGTATTTTCTATGGAGGAGATTGCATTTAAAATCATATCGCAATCTTAAGGGAATTATCTAGAAATTGTGTACATTTTGTTTGGATTCAATGTATTTTCTAGGTAGGAGATTGCAAATTAAATCATACGGCAATATTAACGGAATTATCTAGAAACTGTGTACATTTTGTTTGGATTCAATGTATTTTCTAGGTAGGAGATTGCAAATTAAATCATACGGCAATATTAACAGCACACTTTATTAATTTTCAGATCTGAAAAGAAAAAGAAAACGGTCAATTTTTCTTCAAATCCCTTGACCAAAAGAAATGTTACTTACCAAATTACTACTAGCATAGGGCAAATTACCAAATTATTCTCATTGCCATTTGTTTTGTGTAATTATCAGTTGCTTGGATAATATCTCAAGTAGTCATACTTTACACAATATCCATGGTATCAAATTCTTATGCAAACAACTGACACAAGCATTACAGTGAAAAACCGGTCAGGATTTGATTGAAGCAGATATGAACCCCAGGAATTGAGATACTGGATAGTAATTTATTGCTATTTAAGTTTTGGGTATTCAATCCTTCCATCTAAATTTTAATTTTCAGAGGAAGAGTCAGTTCTTATGACCCTTTAAAATATGCACTGCTATTCTTTTCAATTTCTACTTCACTAAACGGGTTTTGGGTTGAATAAAGTACTGCTATTTTGAAAGTTCAGCATACAATGACACCAATAGTTTTACTACGACCTTTTAAGTTACAGAAACAAGGAAAAGAGAACAATACATGTGGCTAATTCTAAATGCTTACAAATACTTGCATACTGATCGGTTTTCGAACTCAGTTAACTCTGATGCTATATGTAGCCGTCCTGCAGCAGCCTATTAAGATGGAATCCGCAGCACCTGGCACTTGATCACTGCTGCTGAAAGCTATTCGGCAACCAACCCCGTTAATCACTTTACTGGAAAAGAAATACAGGTGGCCCTTTTGAAGCACACTTAGAATTCAAAAACCAAAAGCAAATGGCCAAATGCACACTAAATGGGAAACAGAAAGCCCAGCCAACATTGCTCAAGGAGGCCAAAGTTCATTGCTGATTTCTACCTCTTAAAGAGAATTAGCATCATTTGACTCTTGTTCTAGAAAGATAGTATTAATCACTTAACTAAAGAGTGATTTGGCGAAAACTGTATACAGAGTTTGGAACATATTCTAGAAAGAAAGAAAAAAGAAAGACAAAAATAGAGACTGCCATTTTGTTCATTAACAATTTAGGGATTAATGTCATGTTCTTCTCTTTTTCCTTATATCAAGTGTTAGGGGATTAATATCAATGTCAATACCTTTTTTGTAGCCACTAGCTAACCTGTCTCATAATAGTGCATATATTAACTAACAAACTATACATATTTAGGACTGTCACTGTAGTTATCAATTTCAAGTAACCTATGAAGTTCTTATTGAGTAGAGACAGAGCCATATGTTAAATTATGAAGTTTCACTTGCTAGGCAACATTTAGATACTCAATATAAATATGATGATGGTGTAGTTGCTAGAGCTGAGATACTCGAAACCTCAGTTTATAGAACTTTAAATTGAGGGTACTCCAATCCTTGCAAGTTCCAACTACTTTCTAAATTTACAGAGGAAGAATAAGTTTGCTAAAGAATGAGCCATTTTTCAATGTTCTGTTCATTTTACTAAGCAAGTTTCAGAAACATGTAGAATAATGATTGAATAATCATAGATGCGTACTGTTATACTGCAACATAACGACACAAAACCAGCACCATCAAAGTTAAAAATTTAAATTAAAAACTTGGAAAAGGAAAAGGAAAAGATTCAGTTATTTATTAGAAGATGATTACATTTACATACCTACATATTGTAAACTTGTACTCATCCTGCAGCAGCCTCTAAAGAGCCTCATGCCACTTGCCTATGACTGTGCAGATAATCAGTCTCATCAACCACACTACTTGATCACTGCAATGGAATACAGGCAGTCAGACCTTTTCAAGAACAGATATACAAAACAAAATTGCCATTAATCCATGGAGCCATTTACTAATATCAAAGTTCTTTCCAAATATAACTAGACGTACTTGCTCCTCTTTCTTAAGGTGCTAGTATGGTAACCCCAGATCCAAGCCATCCATATATGCTGATCAATTGATGCAACTACCATTTTTCTAATTTCAAATGTTACTAACCACTATGAATTAAAAGCTCGGAAAAACCAACAAATGAAAAAACAATGATATCCAGAAGATCAACATGGCTGCGTGCTGTTAGTACTGCCACAAAGACTACTTCATCTGGTTTCACCCTTTGCATAAGCATGTCATCAAAAAGCTCTATAGCTCACTCCCCATTTTCTTGCATGGCCATTGCTCCAATGGCTGCTGTCCAAGCAGAAATATCTCTTCTTGCCATGTTATCGAACACCTTCATTGCACTTTGAAGGTCACCATATCTAGCAAACATGTCAACTAAAGCTGTGCCGAGCCACATGTCACAGTTAATTTTGTTTTTTGTTTTTTTTTTTTTTCGATATAAGCATGAATCCACTTTGCAAGATCAAGTGCTCCTAGATATCCGCAGGCAGATGCAGCCTCCACCATGGTCACCCTATCTCCTTTTATTCCCTCAGTCTGCATCACCCTGAAAAGTTCAATTGCTTCCCCAAACTTGCTTTCTTGGAACAGAGCACCAATTAGTGTTCCAAGAGACAAGATCACTCTTTGGCATCTCACTGAACATTTCAAAGCTGACTTCACATGACCATTTCTTATGAAACCAGAAATCAATGAGTTCCATGATACAACAGTCCTATTCAACATATTGTCAAAAACTCTGCAAGCCATCTCTTGTTGGCCGCACTTCATGTTCATGTCAATCAAAACATTGCAAATAGTATTACAACCTTCCAGTCCATTCCTTAGAACATAAACATGCAATACTTTCCAGCGAGAGAATCGCTTAGTTGTGCGAAAGCTGAGATTGCAGACAAAATGGTAACCTTGTTGGGTCTTAGGCGCTGTTGTAGCCTTTCACCCATCACCGAAACTCTGCAAGCCAACGCCCTCTCACTCAACGCAACATCCTTCAACTCTTTGCACAAGCAGAAATGACACGCACCATAGTCACCATTGGCACAAATCGAACTAGTCCACGACACACTATTTCTCTCAAGCATTTCTTCAAACACCTTCCGGGCATGATCCAGTTCCCTACAAACACGTGTTCCTCCAAACCCATCTTCACAAGCGACCCATGGAGCTGAACCCCTTCACAGAAAGCCACAATCCTCGAGCACGCGCTCAATGCAACATCTGAACAATAGCCTCGCCA
This sequence comes from Rosa x damascena, assembly GCA_001662545.1. Classification (NCBI taxonomy): domain Eukaryota; kingdom Viridiplantae; phylum Streptophyta; class Magnoliopsida; order Rosales; family Rosaceae; genus Rosa; species Rosa x damascena. The sequence continues at coordinate 39,118 of LYNE01002411.1, read as the reverse complement.
CTAATCGAAGTATCGTACATGAACAACACACCCTTTCATTTTTCAACTCTGTTTTACGAATTAGAGGGGAGTAACATTTGAAGTGGAAATGAGAGTTAAGAGGTACAAAAGATGGTTTCTTTATCATGAATCACATTTCAACTGTGAATGTCATCGATCGACTCTCTGTAATTCCAATGAGTGCAGTTGAGCTTGACACATATCAAGGCAACGCTAATTGGCTTCGTTTTCTATAGTTAGAGGAATATATGAAGCAAAAAGATACATAGGATAAACCAATCAAGGAAATGGCTTGGGGGAAAAAAAATTTGAATTAAAATTTTCTTAGCACGTTAAGCACAATGATACTACAAACAGATGACATTGGACACATAGGATAAACCAGATTTTCTGTCAATGAGCTAACTTCTCAAGATTTTCTGTCAATATGACTAGTAGGATGCCAATCTAATTTCAGAGGCTTGTTTAGTACACACTACGGAATGTTAGTGAGATTTAACTTTGAAAGGTAACAAGCACTGTTATTGGATGTGAAACAACCTCACCTGTCTTCATACAGCAGCAGCACCATGGTGATAGTAATTTGCTACTTCCTCTGAGTTACGAAACAAGGAATTGAAAAAGACACATGCCCTTATTCGTGGCATCTGATTACAAGTATTTAAATCTCATTTTCCTAACTCAACTAAGCGTCGTTAACTGCAAAAGACTAGCTTGTTAGAAAGAGCCTTAGATATTGCCGTGATGGTATTTACAAGTGTTCTGCAGCTGCCTCCATACAGGGAAGCCCCAGCCTCACGTCACTGTCTGCAAACTCTTCATCAATGGCTGCAATGAAAAAGCACATGCAGTCAAGACTTACTCACCAACATGTTAATTCAACATTTTCATCATCCATGGAACAGTTCATCATATACAAGGAAGATCAGTTTCATATTTTTACCAACAAATGGTACAAAATTCACCATCTTGTAATATAAAATTAAATCTGACAAAAGAACATTACTTTGTGAATTATACCATGAATGAAATGATCTAAACCCGGATGCTATAGCTGAAAGAGTAGGGCAAGCACTGTGCATTCATATGGAAGGAGACTTACCACCCATTGCTTGCTCTGACCAACAAATGGTCTCACCACTGTTGGTGTATATCACTATTGGTTCGCTTGTTACCTAAAAATTTGATAGGCAAGGAACATTAATTATATGAAAACGTTAAGGGGCTAAGTTACAAATGCTAATTTATTCCAACTAACTTAAGAAAATGAGCTATTCGTCCAGTGTTCTGTTCATTTCATGAAACCGGTTTCTGATTGTAGAAAATTATGATCAATTAAAACCAAAATGCAAAGCTTAATACGTATACACTATTAATCTGAAACTGAATAGTTTTTATAAATGAAAAAGGAAAGGTATTTATTCTAAGAGGATTACATGCACATACACGCTTACTCATTGATCTGTTATAGACATACTTGTTAGAGAGAGCTTCATCCTGCAGCAGCCTCTAAATGCACTCATGCCACTTGCTTATGACTGTGAAAACCCTCATCAATTGTTGGGAAAGAAACACTTTGACGCCGAGATCATCATCTGCGGATTTACAGTGAAAGGTGATATTCATTCCTCCGCCCAAATCATTAGTGATTCTAACATATGTTTTAGCATCACATGTGATAGTTAAGAATAGCAAAAGCAATATTAGCTTCACTGTTCTTCCAACGAACGAAGCCATGTTTGCTTTGGTCAAGCTAGGTTTTGTTTCAGTGAAACAACACCGTATTTCTTATATATACTAGCTAGCATAGTTACACAGAAAATGATGAGATTCACACATTAATCATGCATTAATTTCTGTAAAGGGAGGTGAACCTAGACGAGGTGTGAGTTTGGTATATTCGGTTATGATTCATTACAATTCATGCATATCGGCATTTTGCAATATAGGAAAGAAAAGAAATGAAAAGAAGAATATTCTCAAAAAAAAAAAATGACAAGAAGAAGGAAAGGTAGACAGTCCGAGATAGACAGAAATCGAAGAGAGGCAACATAAATAGAGGAGAAGTTCATCTGCCATATCCAGTTCTCGTGTTGTACCATATAAAAGGGCTTTGAAGGACAAGAACAATAAGTTATCCAAATTCATACAAAATTCCCTGAAGAATAGAGTGAAGGAGGAATAGCCAACAGATTTTTTTTTTTTTTGTAACCAAAAGATTATTTTAATTTACCAAGGGAAAAAAAAATCTATAAAGATGTAGAAGGGCAAGCAGGAGCCAAAATTTTCCCACCAACCCTGATGAAAATGCACTTTAAGTTTCACTACTTATTCCACTAAAAGGAAATATGTAACAAGGTCCGCAAAACAGTGACCATACCTACAGTTCCATCCATAGAAGCAGAAACCAGCCAGGTGGTCATCCATTAGCACATTGATAAAATCTGTCATCTCTCCGTCATGTTTACCAACAAATTGGACCCCATCAATAAGCTTTTCAACAGGAAACTTACTAGGATCCTCAGCAGAAGGGACTTTACCCTTTGCAACCTTAGCAGTATCAATCTGTAGAACACGCTTCCTAACCCGAACAACCAAAACCTGCTGCAAATATAGAAACAAAAGATAGATCAATCAACCACTACAAGATCAACAGACAAATGATCATGGACATCAAAAGCATTAAGCTATAAGTCTATAACTCTTTGATTGAAAATAGCATTAACAGAATCATTTACTTGTTTATGACAGTGCCAACAAACTCGTGGATGAACCAACTATTTGAATGGCCATAACAATCTTTCCTGTGATTTGTGGCATACCATCTTCGTCTGGACCTTCAGAAATTTTCCAGACAAAAAGCTGTCCTTCTACACTCACACCCGAATATTCAAAACCTGAATATTCCCCTGCTTCAATCCATAGCATACTTATGACTTATTCACCGCAATTTGGCGGCCCAACACCAGCTTAGGATCCGAATCACACTTGGTTATGGGGGTAACTTCTAGCTGTGGCTGAAACTCCCCGGGCAACCAAACACCCACATCGTAAACCACGCTATCCCCAATCAAATGCCTGCCTTTCGGTAGCTTATTGCTCGATCAGGCATTCGAATCAGCATACCACTCTCACAGTATCAATTCCATCCTTAGAAACAATGAAAACCAATTCCATTTCCTCAAGAAGGTCAGCACACACCTGCCGCATCACCTTGAAGCAAGATTCATAGCCAAAGCCAGGCTAGAACTTCTGATACCAAAAAATTGTTGTATATGAGTTTGGCAAATTATTGTTAATACTTGTTTACGAAATTTCAAGTTGTAATCTATAGAGGAAAATTTAATGTGCTTGTGGCATGCACATATACAAGGAAGATTTTTCTTAAAGTGATGCATTTCATATTCCATGTGCGTAATCCATGGACCATGTGGACAATGCAACATCATGCCTTTTTACCATGAGATGTTTAGATAAAATCGTAAACAATAATATACGGGCGCTTGAGCCCAGAATTACTAGGAAAAGAGCATAGGCAAGAGTACAACTAGAGGAGAATAACATATACCTTTGCTTCTAGTTTATTTGCGGTCATCTCAAATTGAGCTAGATCAGCAATTACCATGTAGCCAACTTGGCCAGAGTTTGTAACCTCTCCAAGTGCAAAATCTATAGTCCCCACTGCAAATTGAAAAAACAAACAAATTGCATGATATCAATCACCTAGCAACATAGCAACAAGTAAAGGAAATGAACCAGAATACAAATGTTACTAATGGATCATATCAACCAAGTTCTATGAACTACCATAATTTGAATGTCCTAGCTAGCTGATAACCACCAATATTCTCCTACAACAATGGAATTAACTTTGGACGACAACAAACAATTTTGATACCATCATTTCACGTAGCCAATCTCAGGCTCCTACCAGATCCAAAGCATCATGCTACTAGCCGTTATATTGTACGTTTTAGTTACTGACAGCCATTAGTTGGCTTGAAAGAATCTCCATGATCATATGCTTCTGCATTTTCTCATATCATGTGCTAGCATCATTGCATTCTTCAAGATTCACAAAGCCTGATACAGGGAGTAATTCATATCAAAAGTTTGGAGCATGCATTTTCCAGAAAGAAAGAAAAAAAGATAGATGGAGAGCCATTTTGTTCCCTTCTGAATGATTTAATCACAAAGTTTAAGGATGAATTTAATTTTCTTCCCTTTTTCCTTGTATCAGCAGTTACGGAGTAATAAAATCAATGTCAATGCTTTGTCTGATGTAACCACTAGTTACTGCCTAAAAAGAGTGCATGGACTATACATATTTCTGACTGTCAATGCATACATCACTTTAAATGTACTATGTAGCTTATAGTGAGTGACTTGAACGGGCCATTTGTTCAATTCTGGAATAACAATTGGTAGGCCTTAATGCATCTCAAACTAGGGAAGAGTTCAATTGTAGATGATGTACATGGTTACAAAGTTTGAAATTCTAATGCAGTAGCAAACCTGAAAAAGACGAATATATGAACTTACAGATTGATGAGTAAATAGCAGATGAAGACAGCCTCACACCCAAACCTGAAAAATGTTGAAATGTTATTTGTTGTGGCACACTTTGAAGCTTCAAGTAAATATTTAATTGAAGGTCTCAATTAAATGATGTTATTGTCTAAACTCTGAAGTGGATGGTTCAGAGTTCAGAGACAGCCGCTGGTCTTGATCACCTTTAACAGGGCCACGAGGTTTTGTTGGTTCTGAAGAGTTCAGAGAAAGCCTTAACAAGTCAGTTGGTTCCTCTGCTTGGTGCTGAAGCACAGGAACATGGGGACCATCGATGCTTGCTCCCCGGCGGCAAGGCGTTGTCGTTTCGGAAAATTCATTGGTGTTGGTTCCGTAGAGAGAGAAAGCCGAAACAACTCAGCCGGTGATGGTTCTTCCGCGGTGCGGTGTCGTTTCGGAGGTTCGGAAGATAAAGATAGCCGCTATTCTTGACCTTTGGTGGAAGCTCCGGAATTCCTCGGAGTCTCTTGCAATTCATCAAGTTAAGGTATCGCAAGTTGACAAATTTGGTGAGGCAAGCAGGAAGACTAACAAAATTGTTTCTTGAAAGATTAAACTCCTCTAATGTTTCCCGGCAATCAAGAGTCATCAGGAAATCACAATCTGATAATATACTGCACCCTGCGATACTTAACACACATAGCTTGGGAAGTGATAGCGAGCAACCATCGACATTCAAAATTTTGGTATTTGTTGGAAATCTGACAAGTTTTGAGCATTCACCAAGAAAAAGGAACTGTAAATTTTGCAACCCATAAATGCTGCACGGTAGAGTTCTGAGATTTTTGCAATCAGTAAGATCCAAATATTCAAGCCCAATGAGATTTTCAATTGAATCATCCAATTCTCTTATGTCACTGCCTTTAAGAGAGAGTTGTCTCAAGAAATCCATCTTTACTGAAATTTTTGGAAATGTAGCCAGTTTTGAGCATCCACTCGCATTAAGAGCCTTTAGATTGTGCAACTCATAAATATTATACGGTAGAGTTGTGAGATTTTTGCAATCACTAAGATCCAAATTTTCCAGCCTAATGAGATTTTCAGTTGACTCATCCAATTCTCTTATGTCACTGCCTGAAAGAAAGAGTTGTCTCAAGGAATCAATCTTTACTGGAACTTTTGGAAATGTAGCCAGTTTTGAGCATCCACTCGCTTCAAGTCTCTTTAGATTGTGCAACCCATAAATGTTGCACGGTAGAGTTGTGAGATTTTTGCAATCAGTAAGATCCAACTCTTCAAGCCCAATGAGATTTTCAATTGACTCATCCAATTCTCTTATGTCACTGCCTTTAAGAGAGAGTTGTCTCAAGGAATCCATCTTTACTGAAATTTTTGGAAATGTAGCCAGTTTTGAGCATCCACTCGCATCAAGAGCCTTTAGATTGTGCAACTCATAAATATTATACGGTAGGGTTGTAAGATTTTGACTGTCCCTTAGGTCCAAATTTTCCAGCCTAATAAGCCTTGTAATGGACGGATGCAATTCTTTAACGCAAGTGCCTCTTATAACCAATTTTCTCAAGAAACCCATCTCTTCCCCAACTTCTGAAAATTCTTCAAGCTTGCAATAGCTAATAGAGATTGTTTCTACAGATTTCAAGTTGATTTTTCTTGGAAACATAATAAGGTTAGAGCAACCGCCAACATTCAAGGTAACAAGCTTATGAAGGAATCGAATTGAATCAGGAACCTCAACTAAACCGATACATTCATATAGTTCCAAGTCTTTCAAGTTAGGGATTCCAGAGAAGTCTGGGAGTTTCTTTAGGGATGTACAGCCACGTAATTTCAACTCTTTCAAGTTAGGGATTCCACTCAAGTCTGGGAGTTCCTTTAGGGATTCACAATCACTTAAATTCAACTCTTTCAAGTTAGGGATTCCACTCAAGTCTGGGAGTTTCTTTAGGGATTTACAGCCACTTAAATTCAACTCTTTCAAGTTAGGGATTCCACTCAAGTCTGGGAGTTCCTTTAGGGATTCACAGTCACATAAATTCAACTCTTTCAAGTTAAGGATTCCACTCAAATCGGGGAGTTCCTTTAAGGATGTACAATGACTTAAATTCATACATGTTAGCCTGGAAAAATTCTGTATGGCAAAAGAAAAAGGAAAAGATCAACCAAGTGGATGCAATAATTTACAACACAATTATCTATTACTTATTTTTAATTAAAGATGTCCTGAAATAAAATGATAAAAATGAATTATTAGATTATAGTACCTTACGTCCCTTCCATAGTCGTCTGATTTTGCTTTCAATAATGTTGAGCTCCACAAGTTTGTTTGCTTGAAAATCGGATGGAAAACATTGCAACGGACATGCTTGCCAATCGAGCCACCTTAACTGATTGGAGAGATAATCAATATCTCCAGAAAATGATATTCTTCTCATAGAAATATATCCAAGATTCTTCATCTCTGAAAAGCTTTTAGCATTCAAAGATATTGTAGATGATCGCCATGGGGGGGGTCTGAATGCCTATAACTTTATTTGTACCCTACAGTAAAAGAAAACAAGCTTATTAACCTAGCAACATTTATGATTGCAATTTCTATTCAGACCAAAAAAGGGAAAAACATAGCAATTTCCTATTGGAAGCACAAGTACTATTTTAATACAGTTTTCTTCAAGGTCTCAATAAGAAATTATATTCAATATAAAATGCTTTCTGAATTGAAAAACACAAAACATCATTAATATACTTACTATATTATTTGTTAGAACGTAGTCTACATCTTCTTCACTCCACACTCTACTGCGTTTCCCGGGTTCATCAGGTGACTCCCGATACACTATGTCTTTACCCATTTCTTCTATCAAGTCATGCATCCAAATCCAATCACAATTCAAAATAAAATCTCTGTCAATTCTTATTAAGGCCTTTTCTTGGAGTTGTTTAATACCAATCACTGATTTGAGGTCGTAGCAAGCTTCTAGTATTGGTTTCACATCGTCTACATACTCCCCTTTAAAGAAACAAGCGATATCAAGAAAATATCCTTTTAAATCTACTCCCAGAGCATCATAACTTATTTTGAGAATGTCTCTTATCTTTCTGTGGGGATCTTCTCCCCTACAACTATCTAATGTGGCTTCCCACTCCTGTCTGCTTTTACGAAATAGATGAGACCCTAAAACTATCAAAGCTAATGGAAGGCCTTGGGCATAGCGTACTGCACGTTGTGCAAGTTCTAGATAATCTCCTGGAGGTCCATTTCTTTTGAATGCATTCAAGCTAAACAACTCCAAAGATTGATCATCATCTAACATTTTGACCTCGTATACTTCATCAATTTGATGAGCAATTAGCCAACCTTTATCTCTTGTTGTTATGAGAATTTTACTGCCCTGCCCAAAACAATCAGGGGATGGAACTAAGTTCTGTAATTGGCTAGAATGACTCACGTCATCAAGAATTAAGAGAACTTTTTTATGTCGCATCCTTGTCTTTATAAAACTGAGTCCTTCATCAACACTGTCCACCTTCAAAGTTGAGTTTAATATATGAGACAAAAGTGTGTCTTGCAGTTGGGTTATGCCTTTTGATCTAACATCCGCCAAGAAACAGATACCTTCAAACTTATGGCGAATTGAATTAAACACATCTTTCGCAATTGTAGTCTTTCCTATTCCACCAGACCCCCATATGCCAACCATGTTATTCTCATCGGCATCTAAAAGTTTGTTGACGTCTTGTCTACAAGACCCTAAGCCAATTGGATGTTCAGCAACGTGCAACTCACATGAAAGGTTTATTATTTTGGCGAGCAAATCCTCAACAATTTTTTGTATAAATTCAGCCTCGTACCTATGAAATTAAAAGCACATATAGGAAATCGAATAAAGTAGAAGATTAATATATGGATTTTTCAATATAAATAAAAAATAGGCTAACTAATCAACTACCTAGTGGGGTTGGGTTAAAAACATACCGGCCCTCCTTGAAAGTCCATCCAGACAAATTGGCTGCTTCCTTGAGAGCTGCCTTCCATTTATCCATGCTATCCTTGTATTTGCATGGATCAATTTTAGCAAATGCGTCACCGACAGCACCTGTTTGGTGTCGTACATCTGAGGCAGCCACCTTGTAGAAAAC
>LYNE01002411.1:7110-28591 GCA_001662545.1 Rosa x damascena | reverse complement strand
CAGACAAAAAGCAGTATTACCTAAATCGGCATTCAAAGGACATGCGATCTTTAAAACAGTCACTCTAGCCAAAAATATAACAAACATAGTTTTGTTCAAATAATCTTTTGCTTGATTCATCAAGTCTGGTGCAATGTTAAAGGTGAAAAGAAAAGAACAAACAGATTTAAGAAAAGAAGAAAATGAAATTTATCTTGAACACTGTTATACACAATACAAAGGGTCAGAGGATGTTCATCTTTTTTTTTTAAATGTAGTAAAGAACTTCAATTGGCATGAAAAAAATGTCTAAAAGTCCCAAGTAAAGCAAGCCAAACCATTCTTCAAGCTCTATTCTTCTATAGTATAGTAATTGCAGAATTCCTTCAAAATTGTGACCCTAAAAATTTGCGCACAGATATAGAGAATAGCGTAAAGTGGAATAAGAAATAGCTGATCAATAAAGCTTACCTTGTTACAGGATAAGGGTAATGGCAGACCTGCTTGGATACAGAATCTGCATATACAAACAGGAACAAAACCATTAGGCTCAAAACAGAACTCCACCTAGTAACAAATAGTATAACTATATTGCTCCATTACAACTATAGTACATTTCTTTCCCTGAATATCTGACACCTTAAACTGGAGAAAACACAATAACCAAAGAAACAGCACAATCACCTAAAAACTAAAGCAACTGCAATATGAGGCAGAATTACTTATCTACAACTTTCCTCGTACCATGTTTCATTACATTTTCCCTCATTCATGTGTTACTAACAAAGTTCTTAATCCTGGCTGGTCAATTTCAACTTTTCTGAAACTCCTCTCAGCGAAAGCAAAGCACAATGAGTCTGGAAAATTGAAGTGGATTTAAACCACTTACAGATTGATCACCAGAGGCTGTCACAATTTGAGTATCATCCTGTAAAAACATTACATTGCATAAGCATCATATTACATCTGCTACATTTTCACAACGATAAGAAAAAACTCAGCAAGTAAAATTAAAAATAATAAAGGAAACAGACCTCGCTTCTCAGCTCGGCATAGTAAACAGTCCCAAAAACATGTTGTCTAATCTTATCGAAATGAGCTAACAAAAAATCAAAATTTGAAAGGAATTAGGAGAGCTGAATTATTAACCAGAAGAACATAAGAGCAGAAGACGAAAAATAAGAAAAGAGAAACCATACCCCAACACATATATGTCTGATGGATTATTAATCTGAAGGAAATCGTCCAGATTAAGGCCACTATGGGGAGATTTCCCTCCTACATTCCAGGTTGCTACAAAAATTCTCAAAGACAAACCTGAAAGGGGTGTTTTGACTGTTTTCAAAAAGTTGAGGCATATTGTAATAAGGAAAGCAACACGAAATAAAAACAGGAAAAAAAAATCAAATTATGATTACCAAAAGGACAGAACATCTCGACCCACAAGTATTTGAGCCCCCCTACCACTTATAGATTGATGTCAAGCACTGGATCAGATTGTGCTTCTGAAAGAAGATAAAAGCAAGGTAATTTTCATGCTAAGCTACTTAATAAATCAAGTGAGCATAAGTTCTCAGATATAATCATGAGCTAGCAAGAGCAACCAACCATTTCATCTTTTTTATGATTTTATTCCTAGCATGAGATACTGAGCATTGCACTATGTAGCTCAGTTCACTCATCAATCTAGTACAATGTACATATCATTGAAATTCAGTGGTGTGATGAGTGTTATATGTCAGAAAAAGATACAGAAAATTTTACAAAATCTTAAAGAAATTTTGTGAAAGTAACATCAAATATATTAATCAATATTCCTAATATATGTCTCTACAAACCCCTTCTGATTATCCTCTCTGTTTATGTCTTGATAAAAAAAGATATTGTCATATACTGTGTTAATTGAAAAGGCTAACTATGGCAATCTTGAAAATACCAAAGTTGATCAAGTGCTCAGCAAACATCTTGTTGAGCATAACTACAAAATGTTCCTTTGATTAACAGAAATAGCTAAGAATGGCAGCATCTTGTTTATCAAAAATATATGCTATTGTCAAAAATAGATGCCAAGATGCTGTTCTGTACTCTATATCTAAAGGCAGTATATGCAGAATGTTTATACTGTTCTGTTAGTTTTAATATTTTAAATGAAGCATAGGAAAATTTTAGATTGCTTTGAGAAAAAGAGGAGGAAATATATTTGGACTTTGTGGTATGAGACACAGATTACAAAGTTAGTTGCCATCTGATGCTAATCTACTAACAGCTAATGTTTTACTTGCAGATGAAACACGTATTTGACTGCAAAATCCAATTTAACAAGAATAAAGACAAAAATTAATAGACAGAGTAAATGTTAAAGAATGTGTTTTGGTCTTTTGATTTCAAGGATTGGAAGTAAGTATGAAGTGAGTCATGTATCAAAAGGATTGCAGTATGTTATTATTCTGGTGATATAGTATTTATTCTTTAAAATAGGAGAACATCTGAAGACAAATTTAAATCTTTGTTGGTTTTAGTCAAATCAGCTAGACTTTTGTTTCATCATTTAGACTTTTCAGGACATCATTTATACCGATTATCCAAACTTATGTCTTTGCTGGAACCATTTTCTAATTCTTGTGACCAAACCCTTTACCCAACTGTTTAGGCAATTTAGATAATGCAAAACAAAAGCAATGCTCAGATCAATAACATGCTGCATAATTAACAATGAGAGAGTTGATCTACGGATGATACAGATAAGAAAATTTGAAGACATATTTAAATCAAATAGCAACCAATCTAACCAAAGATCACAAAAGAAATCCATGAAATCAAATAGACTATCATGTAATCAAAAATTTTAAAGTGTTAAACATTAAAACATAGCTTGAACTTTGAAATCTTTTCGATCAATCATCGAGACCCCGAACTAAAAGATAAACAAATGGTCTAAGACATAAAAACCAATATCAATTCAAAAATAACAACAATAAAGTCACCCAATTAAAAAACGACAGCAGAATGAACCACAATGATTCAAGTACCCAACAAAGTTCTCACAAAGAAAAAAATTTAATACTACAGATTAAACAGAGTCTCCACAGCATAAAAACAAATATCAGTTGAAAACTAAAAACAACAAATAATTGAAGATCAACCCTGTTCTATTTGCTTTGAGTACAACCTTCGTTTCTCAGATTTCTCCCAAAATCGGAGTTTCGGAGCTGTTCGAAAAGAGAAATAAAGATTATCATACGGTATATAATTCAATAGAAAAGGAATTGAATTGAGTTCATTTTCAACTAAGAAAACGGAAAAATAAGAACATGTTGATTGATTTTGGATTGAATTGAATAATCGATTAGTCAAAGCACATGTATGAAGCTCAATAGCCTAATAAACAGAATCATAATAGTTAACTCAAACTGGAATCGGGTAATCTAACAGTTACTACTAGGCTGAATGATGTGGTAATTAAGTGAACGAAATCAGTATGTATGAAAATGAAAATACATATACATACTGATTGATCTTGATGGGTAAGCCTGTTGTCGGCTAAAAGAAAAGCAGGTATTGAACTTGATGGGAAAAGATTGAAGATTGGGAAAAGATAAAGCCAATCCCTTCTATCACATAGCACGAAAACAACAGCACACTCACAGTGGCAGCCCGTAATTAATGGAAAGAAAAGGGCAAGACAGTCATTTCGCTGGCTGGCTTATGAACAGATTGTGAACAGTATGCACAGTAGTACAGTGGATTGACCTTTAGTATATGTTAAGGGAAAAAAAATACACTTTTAGTTATTCAACTTTCGCTTGATTGACATATACTAGGCTTGAAGGAAATGACTGTCGCTTAAAGGAAAAAAACTAAAAGTGTTCCCACCAACCCTGATGAAAATTCACTTTTAAGTTTCACTACTTATTCCACTAAAAGGAAATATGTAACAAAGACAGCAAAATGGTGAAGATACTTACAGTTCCATCCATAGAAGCAGAAACCAGCCAGGTGGTCATCCATTGGCACATTGATAAATCTGTCACCACTCCATCCTGTTTACCAACAAATTGGACCCCATCAATGAGCTTTTCAACAGGACACTTAATAGGAACCTCAGCAGTAGGGACTTCACCATTTGCAACTTTAGTAGTATCAATTCGTAGAACACACTTCCCAACCCCAACAACCAGAACATCCTGCGAGTATACAAGCAAAAGATAGATCAATCAACCACTTCAAGACCGACAGACAATGATCATGGACATCAAAAGCATTAAGCTATAACTCTTCGATTGAAAATAGCATTAACAGAATCATTTACTTGTATATGATAGTGCCAACAAACTCGTGGATGAACAGCTTCCCCCTCACCAACTATTTGAATGGCAATAACAATCTTTCCTGTGATTTGTGGCGTACCTCCTTCATCTGGACCTTCAGAAATTTTCCACACAAAAAGCTATCCTCCTACACTCACACTGCAGAAAATGATGTCAAATAATGCAACAACAAACCAGAGGAAGAAATGTATTGAGCATGGGAAAAAGAGCTACCTAGCCAAAATTCGATGAGCTACCATAATTTGCATGTCCTAGCTAGCTGATTCCCACCAATATTCTCCTACAACAATGGAATCAACTAAGGACGACAATAAACAACTTTGATACCATCATTTCACGTAGCCAATCTCAGGCTCCTACCAGATCCAAAGCATCATGCTACTACTAGCCATTATATTATGCTAACTATTATATTATGGAAAATTGGAGGAGTTTGTAGACAGTACACAGGTAAGTTTTAGTTACTGACAGCCATTAGTTGGCTTGAAAGAATCTCCATGATCATATGCTTCTGCATTTTCTCATATCATGTGCTAGCATCACTGCATTCTTAAAGATTCACAAAGTCTGATACAGGGAGTAATTCATATCAAGGGTTTGGAGCATGCATGTTCCAGAAAGAAAGAACAAAAAGATAGATGGAGAGCCATTTTGTTCCCTTCTGAATGATTTAATCACAACGTTTAAGGATGAATTTAATTTTCTTCTCTTTTTCCTTGTATTAGCAGTTTCGGAGTAATAAAATCAATGTCAATGCTTTGTCTGATGTAACCACTAGTTACTACCTAATAAGAGCGCATGGACTATACATATTTCTGACTGCCAATGCATACATCACTTTGACTGTACAATGTAGCGCTTATAGTGAGTGACTTGACTGGGCCATTTGTTCAATTCTGGAATAACAGTTGGTAGGCTGAAAATGTGAAACTTGCCCTTAATGCACCTCAAAATAGGCCAGAGTTCAATTGTACATGATGTACATGGTTACAAAGTATCAAATTCTAATGCAGTGACAAACAACATAGATCTGCGCTAAAAGGAAAAGATGAATATATGAACTTACAGATTGATGAATACAACCTCAAAACAGGGTCATACCCAAACCTGAAAAATGTTGAAATCTTATTAGTTGTGGCACACTATGAAGCTTCAAGTAGAATCAATAGCAGGTGGGATTACAAACCTCTCTGTCTCGACTAAACTCTGAAGTGGATGGTTCAGAGTACAGAGTTCCGAAGTGGATGGCAGTGTTGGCAGCACAGAGAGAGACGCCGCCTCTGTGTCCAGTGATTCTCAATCATCTTCATCTGACGGCCATGCCTCTCTGTCTAGTGATTCACAACCTCTTTTTAGGTGAACCTTTGGCGGAAGCTCCGGAATTCCTCGGAGTCTCTTGCAACCGGACAAGCCAAGCCACCACAAGTTGACAAATTTGGTGAGGCAAGCAGGAAAACTAACAATATTGCTTCTTGACAGATTTAGCCACTCTAATGTTTCCAAGCAATCAAGAGTCATCAGGAAATCACAATCTGATAATAAACTGCATCCTCCCAAAAAGAGCCTACATAGCTTGGGAAGTGATAGTGAGCAACCATCGACATTCAAACTTTTGGTATTTGTTGGAAATCTAGCGAGTTTTGAGCAGTTAGAAAGATACAGCCCCGCTAAATTTTGCAACCCATAAATGCTGCACGGTAGAGTTGTGAGATTTTTGCAATCAGTAAGATCCAATTGTTTAAGCACGATGAGATTTTCGCAATCAGTAAGATCCAACTGTTTAAGCACGATGAGATTTTCAATTGACTCATCCAATTCTCTTGTGTCACTGCCTTCAAGATAGAGTTCTCTCAAGGAATCCATCTTTACTGGAATTTTTGGAAATGTAGCAAGTTTTGAGTGTTCACTCACATAAAGAGCCTTTAGATTGTGCAACTCATAAATATTATACGGCAGGGTTGTAAGATTTTGACTGTCCGTTAGGTCCAACATTTCCAGCCTAATAAGCCTTGTAATGGACGGATGCAATTCTTTAATGCAAGTGCCTATTAGATTCAAACTTCTCAAGGAAACCATCTCTTCCCCAACTTCTGAAAATTCTTCAAGCTTGCAATAGCTAATAGAGATTGTTTCTACATATTTCAAGTTGATTTTTCTTGGAAACATAATAACGTTAGAGCAACGGTCAACATTCAAGGTAACAAGCTTATGAAGGAATTGAATTGAATCAGGAACCTCAACTAAACCAATACATTCATTTAGTTCCAATTCTTTCAAGTTAGGGATTCCACAGAAGTCTGGGAGTTCCTTTAGGGATACACATCGACTTAAATCCAACCCTTTCAAGTTAGGGATTCCACTCAAGTCTGGGAGTTTCTTTAGGGATGTACAATCACTTAAATCCAACACTTCCAGATTAGGGATTCCACTCAAGTCTGGGAGTTCCTTTAGGGATGTACAATGACTTAAATCCAACTCTTCCAAGTTAGGGATTCCACAGAAGTCTGGGAGTTTGTTTAGGGATGTACAGCCACGTAAATTCAACTTTTTCAAGTTAGGGATTCCACAGAAGTCTGGGAGTTCCTTTAGGGATACACATCGACTTAAATCCAACCCTTTCAAGTTAGGGATTCCACTCAAGTCTGGGAGTTTCTTTAGGGATGTACAATCACTTAAATCCAACACTTCCAGATTAGGGATTTCACTCAAGTCTGGGAGTTCCTTTAGGGATTCATAGCCACTTAAATTCAACTCTTTCAAGTTAGGGATTCCACTCAAGTCTGGGAGTTCCTTTAGGGATTCACATCGACTTAAATCCAACCCTTTCAAGTTAGGGATTCCACTCAAGTTTGGGAGTTCCTTTAGGGATCCACAGTAACTAAAATTCAACTCTTTCAAGTTAGGGATTCCACTCAAGTTTGGGAGTTCCTTTAGGGATTCACAGCCACTTAAATTCATACATGTTAGCCTTGAAAAATTCTGTATGGCAAAAGAAAAAGGAAAAGATCAACCGAGTGGATTCAGTAATTTACAACACAATTATCTATTACTTATTTTTAATTAAAGAAGTCTTGAAATAAAATGAATTATTAGATGATAGTACCTTACGTCCCTCCCATAGTCGTCTGATTTTGCTTTCAATAATGTTGAGCTCCACAAGTTTGTTTGCTTGAAAATCGGATGGAAAACATTGCAACGGACATGCTTGCCAATCGAGCCACCTCAACTGATTGGAGAGATAATCAATATCTCCAGAAAATGATATTCTTCTCATAGAAATATATCTAAGATTCTTCATCTTTGAAAAGCTTTTAGCATTCAAAGATATTGTAGATGATCGCCATGGGGGGGTCTGAATGCCTATAACTTTATTTGTACCCACAGTAAAAGAAAGCAAGCTTATTAACCTAGCAACATTTATGATTGCAATTTCTATTCAGACCAAAAAACGGAAAAACATAGCAATTTCCTATTGGAAGCACAAGTATTGTTTTAATACAGTTTTCTTCAAGGTCTCAATAAGAAATTATATTCAATATAAAATGCTTTCTGAATTGAAAAACACAAAATGTCATTAATATACTTACTGTATTATTTGTTAGAACGTCGTAAACATCTTCTTCACTCCACACTCTGCTGCGTTTCCCGGGTTCATCAGGTGACTCTTGATGCACTATGTCTTTACCCATTTCTTCTATCAAGTCATGCATCCAAATCTGATCATATTTGTCAATTCTTATCAAGGCTTTTTCTTGCAATTGTGCAATACCAATCACCATTGTTTTGTGGTCGTAGCAAGCTTCTAGTATTGGTTTCACACTGGCTGCATGCTGACCTTAAAGAAGCAAGCAATATCAAGAAATAGTTCTCTTAAATCTCGTCCTAGAGCATCATAACTTAGTTTGAGCACGTCTCTTATCTCTCTGTGGGGATCTTCTCCCCTACAACTATCTAATGTAGCTTCCCACTCATCTCGACTTCTACGAAATAGATGAGAGCCTAAAACTATCAAAGCTAATGGAAGGCCCTGTGCATAGCGTACTGCACGTTGTGCAAGTTCCAGATAATCGCCTGGAGGTCCATTTCTTTTGAATGCATTCAAACTAAATAATTCTAAAGATTGAGCATCATCTAACATTTTGACCTCGTATACTCCATCAACTTGATGAGCAATTAGCCAACGTTTATCTCTTGTTGTTATGAGAATTTTACTGCCCGGCCCAAAACAATTAGGGGATGGAACTAAGTTCTGTAATTGGCTAGAATGACTCACGTCATCAAGAATTAAGAGAACTTTTTTATGTCGCATCCTTGTCTTTATAAAACTGAGTCCTTCATCAACATTGTCCACCTTCGAAGTTGAGTTTAATATACGAGACAAAAGTGTCTCTTGCAGTTGGGTTATGCCTTTTGATCTAACATCCACCAAGAAACAGCTACCTTCAAACTTATGGCGAATTGAATTAAACACATCCTTCGCAATTGTAGTCTTTCCTATTCCACCAGGCCCCCATATATGCCAACCATGTTATTCTCATCGGCATCTAAAAGTTTGTTGACCTCTTGTCTACAAGACCCCAAGCCAATTGGATGTTCAGCAACGTGCAACTCACATGAAGGGTTTACTACTTGGGCGAACAAATCCTCAACAATTTCTTTGATAAATTCAGTCTTGTACCTATGAAATTAAAAGTACATATAGGAAATCGAATAAAGTAGAAGACTAATATATGGATTTTTCAATATAAATAAAAAATAGGCTAACTAATCAACTAGCTAGTGGGGTTGGGTTAAAAACATACCGGCTCTCCTCGAAAGTCCATCCACACAAGTTTGCTGCTTCCTCAAGAGCCTTCCTCCATTTGCCGACGCTATCCTTGTATTTGCATTGATCAATTTTAGCAAATGCGTCACCGAAAGCACCTCTTTGGTGTCGTACATCTGAGGGATCCACTTTGTAGAAAACCGGTCTGACCTCTTGTCTTTTTGATTTTCTGCATTCAAGTATCTTGACCAGTTCATCTAAGCACCACCTTGAGGAAGCATAGTTTTGAGAGAAGACAATGATTGAAACTCTGGACTCCTCAATTGCCTTGAGAAGTGCCGCTGATATTTCTTCTCCTCTTCTAAGCTTATCAGCATCTCTGAAGGTCTCAATTCCCCTGTCACGCAAAGCGGTATACAAATGATCCGTAAAATTAAAGCGTGTATCCTTGCCTCGGAAACTCAGGAAGACCTCGTATGTGTAATGATTTTGGTGATCAGTAGAAGGAAGTGGGAGAGAAGAAGATGAAGAACTGGCTGCTGCTTCATTGGTAAGAGAAGCCATATTCTGCCTTCTTTGCTCCATCTGTTGAATGTTGCGTTCCTATTGATCTGCCTTCCTGAAGTGCTCTTGTATTGTAGTTTCTTGGTGCCTGCTGCAATGTGAATGTGACGTTGAAAATGGACTAAATCAGAACCTCTATGAGCCTTGTTCTTCTTTCTTTGCAATTTCTCTGACACGTTTTCTTTTTGGACTAGGACTAAAATTATCTTGGAAGACTCTTTTTTCTTTTTTCTTTTTTCAGAGGTGATGACTTTCTTGGAAAATCATTACTTTGATGCTTGATGGAGCAAGGAAATATCTAGTCTACTGGGTACATTTTTGTTTGGGTTCCATGTATTTCTATGGAGGAAATTGCATTTAAAATCATATCGCAATCTTAAGGGAATTATCTAGAAACTGTGTACATTTTGTTTGGATTCAATGTATTTTCTAAGTAGGGGATTGCAAATTAAATCATACGGCAATATTAACGGCTCACTTTATTGATTTGCAGGTCTATTTTAAAGAATCTGAAGAGAAAAAGAGAACGGTCAATTTTTCTTCAAATCCATTGACCAAAAGAAATGTTACTTACCAAATTACTACTAGCATAGGGCAAATTACCAAATTATTTTCATTGCCATTTGTTTTGTGTAATTATCAGTTGCTTGGATAATATCTCAAGCAGTCTTACTTTACACAATATCCATGGTATCAAATTCTTATGCAAACAACTGACACAAGCATTACAGTGAAAAACCGGTCAGGATTTGATTGAAGTAGATATGAACCCCAGGAATTGAGATACTGGATAGTAATTTATTGCTATTTAAGTTTTGGGATCCTTCCATCTAATTTTTAATTTTCAGAGGAAGAATCAGTTCTTATGACCCTTTAAAATATGCACTGCTATTCTTTTCAATTTCTACTTCACTAAACGGGTTTTGGGTTGAATAAAGTACTGCTATTTTGAAAGTTCAGCATACAACGACACCAACATCATGGTAATAGACTAATAGTTTTACTACGACCTGTTAAGTTACAGAAACAAGGAAAAGAGAACAATACATGTGGCTTATTCTAAATGCTTACAAATACTTGCATACCGATCGATTTTCGAACTCAGTTAACTCTGATGCTATATGTAGCCGTCCTGCAGCAGCCTATTAAGATGGAATCCGCAGCACATGGCACTTGATCACTGCTGCTGAAAGCCTGAAAGCTATTCGGCAACCAACCCCGTTAATCACTTTACTGGAAAAGAAATGCAGGTGGCCCTTTTGAAGTACACTTAGAATTCAAAAACCAAAAGCAAATGGCCAAATGCACACTGAATGGGAAACAGAAAGCCCAGCCAACATTGCTCAAGGAGGCCAAAGTTCATTGCTGATTTCTACCTCTTAACGAGAATTAGCATCATCCAACTCTTGTTCTAGAAAGATAGTATTAATCACTTAACTAAAGAGTGATTTGGCGAAAACTGTATACAGAGTTTGGAACATATTCTAGAAAGAAAGAAAAAAGAAAGGAAAAAATAGAGACTGCCATTTTGTTCATTCACAATTTAGGGATTAATGTCATGCTCTTCTCTTTTTCCTTATATCAAGTGTTAGGGGATTAATATCAATGTCAATACCTAATGTGTAGCCACTAGCTAACCTGTCTCATAATAGTGCATATATTAACTAACAAACTATACATATTTAGGACTGTCACTGTATTTATCAATTTCAAGTAACCTATGTAGTTCTTATTGAGTAGAGACAGAGCCATATGTTCAATTATGAAGTTACACTTGCTAGGCTAAAAACTTCTTCTTCATCCAATGCTCATCAAAATATAATGATCAATTAAAACCTAAATGCAAAGCTTAATACTTATACGCTGTTAATCTGAAACTGAATAGTTTTTATACTTCCTCCAAGTTACAAAACAATGAAAAAGGAAAGGTATTTATTCTAAGAGGATTACACATACACGCTTAATCATTGATCTGTTATAGATATACTTGTTAGAGAGAGCTTCATCCTGCAGCAGCCTCTAAATACACTCATGCCACTTGCTTATGACTGTGAAAACCCTCATCAGTTACTAGATTGCTGCATTGGAATACAGGCAGTCAGACTGTTTGAAGAACACATTAGAAATCAAAATTGCCATGAGTTAAAGGAACGTATATTAAGATCCAAGTTTCTTATAATATAAGTATTAAGTAGTAGCTGCTTCTCTTTCTTACGGTGCCACTAGACCTTGTGAATGGTAATCCAGATTGGTGCTAGCTACTAAATATGTGCTGCTGAATTGATGCAAATAATTAATGCTTGCTTGCATGAATATACAACAGAGGCAAACTGCCAAACTCCAAGAAGGAGTAACTACTCACAGCATCAATTCCATCCTTAGAAACAATGAAAACCAATTCCTTCTTCCTCAAGAAGTTCAGCACACCGGCCGCATCACCTTGAAGCAAGATACTTTGCCAAAGCCAGGCTAGAACTTCTGATACCAAAAAATTGTTGTATATGAGTTTGACAAATTATTGGTCATATTTATGAAATTTGAAGTTGTAACCTGTTGAGGAAAAATTAATATGCTTGAACAAACCTTAATGAGCACTGCTATTCTGAAATAACCTCAGCATACAACGCCAGCACCATATATGCTTATAGCTCCAGCATCATGCCACTTCCTATGGCAACCGCAAACTCTTGATCAACCACCCCATTAGATCACTGCAATAAGTGCAATGGAAAAGACATGCAGTCAGACTTTTTGAAGAATGAGAAATCTAAATTGCCATCATCTTCTGTTTTCATGTGCTCGAAGTACCAAGCATTCAATTGAATTGTATCTTATTTTGGCAGAAGGTGTCAGATTCTAATGCAGTAACAGTCCAGATAGACTGCCCCATTATGATCTGAATGCTGACTACCACAATGCATTAAACAGGGTGAACAACAGTCAAAATTTACTGCACGGGAGCTTTCCCATGCAGCTGCAAGAGCTACTAACTTACGTTGACCATTAGCCAGTTCACCGTTTAGGGTTTGAGTCTCTGATGATGCGAAGCTAATAGCTTCCTGCAAATAACATCACATTGCAGAGTCACACATAAATACGTGCAGACAAAACTGTACACCAATGTGAACCCAGAAAAGCCGCATAAGAAAGCAAAAGTAAAGCCAAAAAATTTCTCAATCCTAGAAAGATATCAACCAGTGAGATCTTGACCAACCAAAAGAAAACCTTGTCTCTAGAACCCAACACAGACTCATCCTTTCAGTCGTTAACTCAAAAATACTACTATTTGCAGGTGGAGAACATTAATACTTTGAGATTCTAAACATAAACACTAGTGGAGCAGCATTACACATTCCAGATCAGCTGTATCAACCTATGACCAGTTACATAAATACTAGTGCACCCCACAAGAAGTTCTACAGTCACTGTGAGCAGATAATAATTCCTAATAAGCTACCAATCTTCATTCCCCTTTTTCTCATATAGAATCAAAGACCCCAAACATTATAATTCTTGAAAGCATAAGCGAAGAATATTTGTCAACAAATAAATTATCAAAAGAGAAGAAGCTGGACAGAGTACAAGCATACACACTCTTACAGCATGGGCCAACGGCGAATGTACAGACTCAAATTGCTGCTGAGCCACAGTTGCAGGTTCAACCATTCCTTTCTGGAATGTGGCATCTACTTGCTCAAACATGGATTTACATGACGTCTCAAAGGCAGGTACCACTGAAGCTTCCATGCTACACTTGAGAGCATCCTATGTGAAAAAGGTCATATATATCATTAGTTACAAGGTTTACTGAAGCAAATCAAATGCGTGTTAGATATTCAAATCACACATGCAAAGAAATTAAGTCACTATGACATTTAGACATACTTGAAGAGCTTCTTTACCCGATGTTTGAAACTGCACCTTGATTTGCCTGGATACAGTAGCTTCAAGTTTTGAGTTAACTGATTTTTCCAATTGATTAACTGCTTTATCTCCCACTCCTCTCTGCAGCACAAGCATCAATTAGATAACTAAAGCCAACTTTATAAAGGAACAAGCCAGATCATCAAAATTCTTACCTGAAAGCAATCAGATATAGCCAAAGTTATTGTTTTCTCCATAGCTGGAGTGATTGCACGAACAACAGCTTGTCCAACAGCAGCTGTTTACTGGAAAGTCCTTGTTCACAACCAAACCAGTTACTTGTTGAGTACGGTCTGATAATAATTTCTCATTCTTTGCATTCACTTCTTGAAACCAAGCCCACAAAGCAAATTATTGGCCTTTACAGCCTTCTCCATACTCCGACCGAGAGCCGCCACTAATCGTTTGCCTTCCTTTGTAATTGGGACGGTAACCATCATTGTCATCTGCTTTTGCAATTCGTTTTGCATAGTTATTAGCGGCGCATAGACCAAAAGCCATACTTAATAGAAAGCATACTGGACATAAACACAAGTTTGATTACACAAAACACAACCATAACATACGCAAACATAGAACCTTTTGCTCTTGCCAAGATATAGACAGGTGAAATGGGACAAGAAAAATCATATTAATATACCGTTTCACCAAATAATAAAAGACCTGAAGACGGACTCAAATGGTAGTAGCATAACTTTGGAAAGGCTACTAAGCCTGCTTTACTAAGGTTATGCTGAAAAACGTCATAGACACATGCAAGATAATTAAATTTCCAAATTCTTCAGCACTCACCTGATTCATCATATCCTGCCTGGCCATAATTTGAGGAAATGCAGCTTCTCCGGAGGGGGGACTTGAACTCCCACCTGCTTCATTAGAGGGCTCTATTGAGTTGAGCACACCTGGTGATGGGGAAGATTGACCTGATGCTTGCATATTTTTCCATTTCTGTTTTCTCGACTTTGCATTTGGTGTTTGTAGTTGTGATGCGGTTGTGGCGGTAGCTGACCCAGATACATCTTTTGTAGAGCGATCGTGGTCTTCCTCTCCAAAATGAGGCTGGGCTAGTGGTTCTGACATGCTGGCACCATCACCTTGCCGAGCTTCATCTGTAATATAAGATTCTAATGATATTGCACAGCAATCCTGGGCCATCTCAATTCCAAGATCAGATGCCTGGAAATAAAAGAACATTTCTAAACCTGAATTCTCCAATAGGGGAGGTAAGCACTTGGATAAGTCCAAAGCATACTGTTGAATGGCTTGTGTTTGGACACAATAAATTTGTTCACCATGAGGTGATATACTTGTCCCAGTAAAGCTCAAAATAAGCATTGCAACAGTAAATTCTGCTGTGTAATCCATGCATGTAGATGCTGGCTCACCACCAAGGTCTAAGTGCACGGCATATATAGCATTCTTCTTAGCATTTGCAAGTAAAAGAAGGCCAGCTTGTGACAATGCTATGACTTGATTAAAGAATGCATCCTCAACTCGAGGTTGAGCAGAGCCCTTTAACTCTAAGGTCCTGGTACATTTCCATGACTCAGCATCACTGGGAAGTAGCCAGTCTTCTTCACTCGCTGAGGACCAGATCTTCACTTCCCGATTAAGCGGGCCCTGTAGAATGGATTCATGCAATTACACTTCAATACACTTGGGACATGCGTAGCCATCATCATTAGGCAACAGAATCACAGACAAAACCTTATGATACAATGTTAACAAATCAATGATCACTTACCAAAGTTATAAGTATGATGTGATCAGGCCTGTTGGGAGCTGTCACAAATGTAGACGAATAAACAGGAAGGCCATCATAGGGTCTCAGTACTAAAAGTGGTTGCGACTTGCGATCTTCCAAGATCTTTATTTGTATCAGGATATGACCAAATGTATGTGTCACTATATCAATCAAGAATATTGGGAAATATGTTTATTCATATGTGTCTTTGTGTATAAATAAAATATATGTGCCATAACATGCTCCTGTATTAGAACCCATGGCCAACTCTAACAAAATTAAAATTAAATAAAACAGGCACCCTAGTTGTCCCATAAATGACATATTACCTTCAAAGAAGTTAAGTTGCAGTATGGTGCAGAAAATGATTTTACAAACCCAAATTCTGTAGAAACATAACACGTTAACCCAAAAGGTGTCAATTGGCAGAACTTGGCCACAATAAATTAGGAAGAAAAGTTTCACATGTATAGAAAAATCTTACTCAAACCTATACTGAATCCATACAACAAGCAAACCAAACAGTCAATTAGGAATCATAAACCAGTTGATTACCTACTTAACCTTGTTGAGAAACAATATTTGTATTGTTCATAAAGAAGATGGCCTCTTGAATGAATTCAAAATTGCATGAACCGCTATTCCATTCCTAATAGTATCATACTATGTCCTAAGTTTAGAAAAATTGCCAATCTCCTTACAATGTGGTACAGCTTACACTCGTACAATCTCTTTCAGCACTATTTCTTCACTTTTTCCTTTTATTTTAGCAAAATAAAGTTCATCTGCCATATCCAGTTCTTGTGCTGTACCATATAAAAGGGCTTTGAAGGACAAGAACAATAATTTATCCTAATTCATACAAAATTCCCTGAACCATAGAGTTGAAGCAGGAATAGCCAACAGATTTTTTTTGTAACCATTTTAATTCACCAAAAGAAAAGTAAAAAAAATAATCTATAAAGATGTAGAAGGGCAAGCTGGAGCCAAAGTGTTCCCACCAACCCTGATGAAAATGCACTTTTAAGTTTCACTACTTATTCCACTAAAAGGAAATATGTAACAAAGACAGCAAAATGGTGAAGATACTTACAGTTCCATCCATAGAAGCAGAAACCAGCCGGGTGGTCATCCATTGGCACATTGATAAATCTGTCACCTCTCCATCATGTTTACCAACAAATTGGACCCCATCAATGAGCTTTTCAACAGGACACTTAATAGGAACCTCAGCAGAAGGGACTTCACCCTTTGCAACTTTAGAAGTATCAATTCGTAGAACACACTTCCCAACCCCAACAACGAGAACATCCTGCGAGTATACAAGCAAAAGATAGATCAATCAACCACTTCAAGACCGACAGACAATGATCATGGACATCAAAAGCATTAAGCTATAAATCTTCTATTGAAAATAGCATTAACAGAATCATTTACTTGTATATGATAGTGCCAACAAACTCGTGGATGAACAGCTTCCCCCTCACCAACTATTTGAATGGCAATAACAATCTTTCCTGTGATTTGTGCCGTACCTCCTTCATCTGGACCTTCAGAAATTTTCCACACAAAAAGCCATCCTCCTCCACTCACACTGCAGAAAATGATGTCAAATAATGCAAAAACAAACCAGAGGAAGAAATGTATTGAGCATGGGAAAAAGAGCTACCTAGCCAAAAGGTGAACGTCCTCGGAAAAGAAAGCCTTGTATGTGACCCTCTGATAGAACAAGACATCGCTTAGGCCAACAAGATAAAGTAATCATCGGCAAGTAATCCAACTTCACAAAAACCACTCTATTACGAGTATACACGAGATAAAGCAAAAGCCCTACTAAGTTTTGCAGCCATCAGTAAAGTGCATTATAACTTTTTATTAAGAAACTAATCAAAGCATCAGCACCTACGTAGCTATGATTGAGTCAAATTACATTAGTGATCATCACACTGCATCTTGCTAATCCAAACAGAAGTTTGGCGTCCCAACACCAACTGAGGATCCAAACCATACTTAGTTATGAGGGTAACTTCTAGCTGCGGCTGAAACTACCCGGGCAACCAAACACCCACATCGTAAACCACGCTATCCCCAATCAAATGCCTGCCTTTCGGTAGCTCATTGCTCGGCATTCGAACCGGCATACCACTCTCACAGTATCAATTCCATCCTTAGAAACAATGAAAACCAATTCCAATTTTTCCTCAAGAAGGTCAGCACACACCTGCTGCATCACCTAGAAGCAAGATTCTTAGCCAAAGCCAGGCTAGAACTTCTGATACCAAAAAATTGTTGTATATGAGTTTGGCAAATTATTGGCAATACTTGTTTACGAAATTTCAAGTTGTAATCTGTAGAGGAAAATTTAATTTGCTTGTGGCATGCACATATACACGGAAGATTTTTCTTAAAGTAATGCATTTCATATTCCATGTGCGTAATCCATGGACCATGCGGACAATGCAACATCATGCCTTTTTAACATGAGATGTTTCGGTAAAATTGTACACAATAACATATGGGCGCTTGAGTCCAGAATTACTACGAAAAGAGTATAGGCAAGCAGAGTACAACTAGAGGAGAATGGCATATACCTTTGCTTCTAGCTCATTTGCGGTCATCTCAAATTCAGCTAGATCAGCAATCACCATATATGTAGCAACCTTGGCCAGAGTTTGTAACCTTTCCATGTGCAAAATCTATAGTCCGCACTGCAAGTGGAAAAAACAAACAAATTGCATGATATCAATCACCTAGCAACATAGTAACAAAATGAATGTAAAGAAAATGAACCAGAATACAAATGTTACTAATGGATCATATCAACCAAGTTCGATGAGCTACCATAATTTGCATGTCCTAGCTAGCTGATTACCACCAATATTCTCCTACAACAATGGAATCAACTTTGGACGACAATAAACAATTTTGATCGATACCATCATTTCATGTAGCCAATCTCAGGCTTCTACCAGATCCAAAGCATCATGCTAGTACTAGCCATTGTATTATGCTAACTATTATATTATAGAAAATTGGAGTAGTTTGTAGACAGTACACAGGTAAGTATTAGTTACTGACTGCCATTAGTTGGCTTGAAAGAATCTCCATGATCATATGCTTCTGCATTTTCTCATATCATGTGCTACCATCATTGCATTCTTAAAGATTCACAAAGTCTGATACAGGGAGTAATTCATATCAAGGGCCTGGAGCATGCATATTCCAGAAAGAAAGAAAAAAAGATAGATGGAGAGCCATTTTGTTCCCTTCTGAATGATTTAATCACAAAGTTTAAGGATGAATTTAATTTTCTTCTCTTTTTCCTTGTATTAGCAGTTTCGGAGTAATAAAATCAATGTCAATGCTTTGTCTGATGTAACCACTAGTTACTGCCTAAAATGAGTGCATGGACTATACATATTTCTGATTGTCAATGCATACATCACTTTAAATGTACTATGTAGCGCTTATAGTGAGTGACTTGACTGGGCCATTTGTTCAATTCAGGAATAACAATTGGTAGGCCTTAATGCACCTCAAAACAGGGAAGAGTTCAATTGTAGATGATGTACATATATGGTTACAAAGTTTGAAATTCTAATGCAGTAACAAACCTGAAAAAGATGAATATATGAACTTACAGATTGATGAGTAAATAGCAGATGAAGATAGCCTCACACCCCAAACCAACTTGTCCCAGCTCCACGATTTGTCAATGTCGAGAATCTCTCCTCCAGTAATTCACAACCTCTTATTCTTGGTATAACGATTCGTGGAAGCTCCGGAATTCCTCGGAGTCTCGTGCAACCGGACAAGTCAAGCCACCGCAAGTTGACAAATTTGGTTAGGCAATCAGGAAGACTAACAAAATTGTTTCTTGACAGATAAAGCCTCTGTAATGTTTCCCAGCAATCAAGAGTCATCAGGAAATCACAATCTGATAATAAACTGCATACTGCGATAGCGAGCGACTGTAGCTTGGGAAGTGATAGTGAGCAACCATCGACATTCAAAATTTTGGTATTTGTTGGAAATCTGACAAGTTTTGAGCATCCAGCAAGACCAAGAAACCGTAAATTTTGCAACCCATTAATGCTGCACGGTAGAGTTGTGAGATTTTTGCAATAACCAAGATCCAACTCTTCAAGCCCAGTGAGATTTCCAATTGACTCATCCAATTCTCTTATGTCACTGCCTTTAAAACAGAGATGTTTCAAGGAATCCATCTTTACTGGAATTTTTGGAAACGTAGCCAGTTTTGAGCATTTACTCACATCAAGAGTCTTTAGATTATGCAACTCATAAATATTATACGGCAGGATGGTAAGATTTTGACTATCCGTTAGGTCCAACTTTTCCAGCCTAATAAGCCTTGTAATGGACGGATGCAATTCTTTAATGCAAGTGCCTCTCATATCCAATTTTCTCAAGAAACCCATCTCTTCCCCAACTTCTGAAAATTCTTCAAGCTTGCAATAGCTAATAGAGATTGTTTCTACAGATCTCAAGTTGATTTTTCTTGGAAACATAATAAGGTTAAAGCAACCGCCAACATTCAAGGTAACAAGCTTATGAAGGAATCGAATTGAATCAGGAACCTCAACTAAACCGATACATTCATATAGTTTCAACTCTTTCAAGTTAGGGATTCCACAAAAGTCTGGGAGTTCCTTTAGGGATACACAACCACTTAAATTCAACCCTATCAAGTTAGGGATTCCACTCAAGTCTGGGAGTTTCTTTAGGGATACACAGCCACGTAAATCCAACCCTTTCAAGTTCGGGATTCCACTCAAGTCTGGGAGTTTCTTTAGGGATGTACAGCCACGTAAATTCAACCCTCTCAAGTTAGGGATTCCACTCAATTCTGGGAGTTCCTTTAGGGATGTACAGCCACGTAAATTCAACCCTTTCAAGTTTGGGAGTCCACTCAAGTCTGGGAGTTCCTTTAGGGATTCACAGTCACGTAAATCCAACTCTTTCAAGTTTGGGAGTCCACTCAAGTCTGGGAGTTCCTTTAGGGATTTACAGTCACGTAAATGCAACCCTTTCAAGTTAGGGATTCCACTCAAGTCTGGGAGTTTCTTTAGGGATGTACAGCCACGTAAATTCAACTCTTTCAAGTTAGGGATTCCACTCAATTCTGGGAGTTTCTTTAGGGATGTACAGCCACGTAAATTCAACTCTTTCAAGTTAGGGATTCCACTCATGTCTGGGAGTTCCTTTAGGGATGTACAGCCACGTAAATTCAACTCTTTCAAGTTAGGGATTCCACTCAAGTATGGGAGTTCCTTTAGGGATCCATAGTAACTAAAATTCAACTCTTTCAAGTTAGGGATTCCACTCAAGTCTGGGAGTTTCTTTAGGGATGTACAATAACTTAAATCCATACATGTTAGCCTTGAAAAATTCTGTATGGCAAAAGAAAAAGGAAAAGATCAACCAAGTGGATGTAGTAATTTACAACACAGTTATCTATTACTTATTTTTAATTAAAAAAGTCTTGAAATAAAATAAATTATTAGATTATAGTACCTTACGTCCCTCCCATAGTCGTCTGATTTTGCCCCATCTAATGTTGAGCTCCACAAGTTTGTTTGCTTGAAAATCGGATGGAAAACATTGCAACGGACATGCTTGCCAATCGAGCCACCTCAACTGGATGGAGAGATAATCAATATCTCCAGAAAAGGATAAGCTTCTCATAGAAATATATCTAAGATTCTTCATCTCTGAAAAGCTTTTAGCATTCAAAGATATTGTAGATAATCGCCACGGGACCTCAATGCCCTGAATGCCTATAACTTTATTTGTACCCTACAGTAAAAGAAAGCAAGCTTATTAACCTAGCAACATTTATGATTGCAATTTCTATTCAGACCAAAAAACGGAAAAACATAGCAATTTCTATTGGAAGCACAAGTATTGTTTTAATACAGTTTTCTTCAAGGTCTCAATCAGAAATTATATTCAATATAAAATGTTTTCTGAATTGAAAAACACAAAACATCATTAATATACTTACTGTATTATTTGTAAGAACGTAGTCTACATCTTCTTTACTCCACACTCTGCTGCGTTTCCCGGGTTCATCAGGTGACTCCTGATACACTATGTCTTTACCCATTTCTTCTATCAAGTCATGCATCCAAATCCGATCATATTTGTCAATTCTTA
>LYNE01002410.1:27796-38506 GCA_001662545.1 Rosa x damascena | reverse complement strand
ATGCTTGACATTTGATTCCATACACATAAATTATAGACAAAACAGTGACTGCTGATGCATAATTGGGTGGGATGAGGCAGATTTCCCTTGAAATCAACCTCTCCTCGATCATCATTTCAGATTCTTCGTGTTCAAGTTGGAAAAATCGTACCAAGAAGAGCAGAAGGCTATCTAGAGATGCCAATTGGGGTAAAAGTTTCCCTCCAAAATGTATAATGTAATAACTAGTTGGTCTAACCTCTCCCTCGACCTCCCATTTTTTATCACATGATATGTAGCACGCACTAATAGTAATGGCTACGCGGAGGCTTGGAAAAGCTTATACAAATTCATCAGCTGAATTATACAAAGACGATTGAACATACGGATACTACTTCTTGCATTCTAGTCTAATTAACATCTAGCTCTAGCTAGGGATTCCGTAGTCCTACGTACATAGATCGAGCCAGAGTTAGTAATTACGTACTATATAAGAATTTTGGTGGCCGATGACATCAATTAAGCACCATTCGTCTGATCTGATTCAGATAACTAATTAGCCACATTATTAATACCTATCCATACTTCATCTTACTTTAATTAATTTCATCTCTCATGCATATGATCAGCAAGGACTCTAATCATCGCGGGCGGGCAGCAGGGATTGCGGTAACTTAATAGTTCAAAAAGGATTCGTGGGACAAGCTCATCATCATCCGACCAATATCGATCAAAATGAGGGGGAAACAGGTTTCAGGAAAGGCGATGCTGATTCTATGTATTGCAAGTTTTTTTGCAGGATCACTGTTCAGTACTACAAGCCGCACATGGAGTAGTACTAGTACTAGTCTAGATGGTGATGATGATCAACCTAATGGCGGCCGTGAAGCTCATCCATTTCCCATCGTTTCCAAGTACCACATCCACAACCACCTAGACGAAACAGCCAATTCCAAAAGGGCAGCAGCACTAGTCACACAAACTAATTGCAATGATGATCACAAGCGAGTACGTACTAATGCTATTAGTTTTCAGTTTATCACCAGCACGTAACTAGCTATGTTTGTGACTAAAGAAGTATTAGTTTGTAACATTTCTTAATCTCTGAATAAGCAGAAACTGGATGAAGGAAAATCTGGTGATGATATTATGGGGGAGGTGGCAAAGACTCATCAAGCTATCAAGTAAAAAATTACCACATCAACTGTCATTTGGATTTTTACTTAATACCATAATTTTTGTCTGTATGACTAATATATATTGAAACTAAAACTGGATGGACGTACCTACGTACACAGATCACTGGATAGGACAATTTCAACACTGGAGATGGAATTGGCGGCAGCTCGAGCATCAAACCAGAGAATGAGTTCATCATCTAAATTTAATCCTAAAAGACAGAAGGCTTTTGTTGTCATCGGAATCAATACCGCCTTTAGCAGCAAGAAACGGCGAAAATCAGTTCGAGAAACCTGGATGCCTACAGGTCGGTCCTTGATGAAATGGTGAATTACTAAATCCAGTGCTAGCTGTTGGCTGGGTTAATTAATATTCTAGCCCAATTAAATTGAAATTGCGTGCGCTCATGCATGGCAGGAGGTGAGCTGAATAAGTTGGAGAAGGAGAAAGGGATCGTAATACGGTTTGTGATAGGACGGAGCGCGACTCCTGGAGGGTTACTTGACAGAGCGATTGAGGCAGAAGAGGCGGAGCACAACGACTTTCTTAGGCTCAACCATGTGGAGGGCTACCACGAGCTCTCCACCAAGACCCGCCTCTATTTCACCACCGCCATCTCCATTTGGGATGCCGAGTTTTATGTCAAGGTCGACGATGATGTGCATCTCAATCTCGGTAATGTACCAACCATATATTATTAAGGATAATTACGAGTAATTGTCATTATTTACTTTGACGCCTACTGTATGCAGGTATGCTAGCGACTACACTTGCAAGGCACCGGTCCAAACCCAGAATTTACATTGGTTGCATGAAGTCAGGCCCAGTTCTATATCAAAAGTGCGTGAGATCTCGATCAATCACTAGACTAGTTCTACCCTAATTAGATCTACTTGTTCACTACGTACTCTTATGTTCATGGGATGTGATGTGAACAGAGGGGTGAAATATCACGAGCCGGAGTACTGGAAATTCGGGGAAGAAGGGAACAAGTATTTCAGGCATGCCACCGGCCAAATCTATGCCATCTCTAAGGACCTCGCTGCCTACATTTCCACCAATTTGTGAGACCTACCAACTTTCCCTTGCTCAAGTCATTATTAATTTTGATTAATTCTGTTGGACTGACAAGTAGGGTTTGGGTTTTGGGCTGGGACAGGCCCATATTGCATAGGTATGCGAATGAGGATGTGTCGCTGGGCTCATGGTTTATTGGACTTGAAGTTGAGCACATCGATGAACGTTCTATGTGTTGTGCCACCTCTCCAGGTATGTACAAGTACAAGGTTGATTGAAATTTTGAACTTGTGCTATTTTCGGGATTCATATTCCGACCGAATTGGTGTATTGATTTAGATTGTGAACGGATGGCACAAGCGGGGAATGTTTGTGTGGCGTCATTTGACTGGAAGTGTAGCGGGATATGCAACTCGGTTGAGAGGATGAAAGACGTGCATAACTCATGTGGCGAAGGAACTGGAGCTGTTTGGAACCTTGACCTCTAATTCATTCGCATGATGATCCACACGGATGACTTGATGAATTTTTCCAAATATTTTGGACCTGTTCCTCTTTTTGTTTTGTTGACGTTTATCTAAATTTTTCTATTGTTCAATAAATCTGAGGATTATGCAAACATAAATGTATACATTTCTTTGAATTTTTACAAAGGCAAACGACGGCTTCAGCACAGGAATAGACCACCATAACAGGGATATGATGTCTAATGTCTCTACCTCTGTCTATCGAGGACAGTTTGGACAAAAGCCAAAGCAGCGTACCCCGCTAATGCTACTTTTTTTTTTTTTTCCTGGACTGCTGGCACATGCTGACAAATGTGACCTTATTTTTAATTTCTTTAAATTTCTATTGAGATTTGAGCGGGAAGGTAAGAGTCTCTCCCGCCTACTTTTTGTTTTTTTTCCTTCTTCTTTTTCTTCTCTTTCGAAACTCGTTTATGAATAAAAATCTTTTCCTATATAGAATATTCATACACCCATATACCCGGTATCAACATTCTTTTTCTTCTCCCTACCTAGGAAATAAAATTTTATAAAAATTAAATAAAGTCTTTACTATGAATAAAATCACCGTGTAATTTTGAATTTTCGTTAATTTCTTCTGGAAAAGAGAAAAGAAAATTGGCTGAAAAGGGAAAAAAAAAATCTATATTCGTATTCATGAATAATTGAAGGTGAATACCCTAGAAACTCCCCCCTAAATATAATACTAGCTTTTGTAATCAAAATATAAAAAAGTAGAATTCCATTTATACCATAAGACCGTGGGACCAGTCACAGACATTTATGGGGACAAGAAGGTCCAAAAGGGTTGTGCAATATTATTAGTCCCCATCTGCACCAAGGACTCTGACGGACTTTGGTTTTCCCACTTTAAATACAAAAATAAAATTTAAAAAGTGAGGAAATCGGTGAGAAATTATTAATTAAAAAAGAGGGAAAAATTAGGAAAAGAAAGAGAAATATCAGGAACCGCCTTACGAAACATAAGCATATTAGGAGTTTAGGTTAGGATTCCATATAAATAAAGGTAATAGGGGAATCCAAAACGCAGCAGCTCAGATCAAACACACAGAGGTTTATCTAAAGCCCTCTTCTCTTCTGTTCTCGTCTCTTCTCTTCTGTTTCTTATCTAAAGAGTCCTAATCCCTTCTGGGTTTAAGAGACCAGTGAGTCCCCTCACTCTTTTATCTGTACAGATCTAACTTAATTTATCCTTGCCTGTCCTGTATTTCTTGGGTGAATCTGTCAAAATTTTGAAATTCAAAACACCAAACATATATTGAGACAAAAATTGACACGAATACCAACAAGCTAGGTTCTCAGATCTACCATGGTTGTGAACGAGAGGGCTGCCAAGAGAGCCAGGAGGAAGGTCGCCGCCGATCTGCCCGACCTCTTCACCTTCCCTCCCCCTCCGGAGTCTCCGGAAGCCTTCCGTGACAACGTGCGCGGCTTCCTCGGCCGCCACGCGCGCGTCACGCTCCCGTCTTCCTCGCTCTTCCCCTCCCTGCTGACCTGGCAGATCGCCCTCCGGGTCGACCCCGCCGTCGTCCTTCCCTTGGATATCGTCGAGGAGGACGTCACGCGCTCCAGGCGATCCGTCTACTGCGACCAGTGCCGAGTCGTTGGTGAGTCCAGTCATCACCATCTCCATCTTCTTCTTCTTCTTCTTCTTTTTTCATTTTTAATTTTGTTATTTATTTATTTAGAGGAGTTTGGATAATGTTGTCAGGTTGGAGTGGGCATCCAGTGTGCCGAAAGCGATATCACTTCATTATAAGAAGCAACGCTGAGAGTTGTGATAGTGATACCCCGTTCCAGTTCCAGCAGCAGCAGCCACAACAAGAGAAGTGGTGCAACTCTATTAGTGCCACCGCGGCGGAGGACACTGCCGATGATGTCGAAGAGTGGGCCTATAACCAATTACATGACAACACTCATCTTCTTCATGCTGTCGTTCACTCCAATGGCTTCGCCCACCTGCTTACCCTCAATGGGCGACAAGGAGGTTCCACCACACTCTCCGGTCGTCACATTCTCGACTTGTGGGATAGGCTCTGTCAAGCCCTCTCCGTCAGGTCAAAATCCTTTAAAACATCTCTTTATTATTTGTCAATCGAAATGGACATATTGTAACAAATCTGAAATGGCATACTGAATTCTTGAACTTGAACTAAACAGGAAGGTGAGTGTGATGGATGTATCCAAAAAGTATGGGATGGAGTACCGATTGCTGCATGCTGTCACCCATGGTCGTTCTTGGTATGGGAATTGGGGTTATGAGTTTCGTTCTGGGAGCTATGCTCTCACACAAGATTCATACCACAAGGCAGTGGAGACCATCTCCACCTTGCCCCTACACCCTTTTCAATTCCAACCTAGGAGACCCAGGACTCGCCTGCAATCTGTTATTGCCTTTTACCAATCTTTCTCCGATGCCCGACTCCAAACAACCAAAGATCTTTTTACATTTATGTTAAGTCTAATTCCTAAATCACATGCGCCTACTGCATCTAAGAAACCCAAGCATGACACTTCCAATGTTTTATGCGTGTGGACGGCCAATGATGTCCAGCATGTGCAACAGGCTATGATCAAGCTGCTTTCAGCAGTTCGTGAGCCCAATTGGGTGTCAAAACGTGCTCTCAGGGGTGCATTATACAAGACTTTCTCCCCAGAGCTTCTTGATTACTCCCTTAAACACTTGGGAGGGCAGTTGGTAGCCAATAACATGGTAATTGAGACTCGATGCAATCCTGATTCTACTGATGTTGAATACAGGTAAACTGTTGCCGTTTGTTTGGTTTCATTCCGTTCTATTACAGACATTTAATACAAGCGCTAACATTAACTATGGTAACAGACTTGAGCCACTGACTGTTGGAAGATCCGAGTTGAAGCCAAATTTTCCACCCGAACAGCAAATCCTCGGTGACCTCAAATTTTTGTATGATTCCATACTCCACCCTGACACCATGTTAAGCTATGCACCTCAAGCAGTGAGGGAGAATGTTGTTGATGCAGCAACTAAGCTTCTTGATTGCAAGCAATTCATCAAGGACTTCAAGCCCGATAAAATGTTAGCAGCAGACCCGTCTGGTATTCACCTTTGGTGTCATGTACAGCTTTCAGACCACCCAAAAGATGATTTTGTTCTGCCTCCAGAATTAATTGTATTGCCCCTGAATGCTACTCTTGCTGACCTTAAAAGCGAAGCTACCAAAGCCTTTCAGGAAGTATATGCCATGTTTAAAAGGTTTGAAGTTGTGGAGTTGTTTGGATGTGGCTCTATAAATGATTCAATTACAGCAAAACTGCTGGTTGGAACGACTGGCTCGGTTGATATGAAAGGGAAATGCCCTGCAAAACATGGTCTTAACCGTTTCCGGATGGAGCGAGGAATTGAAAGCTGGATTGTTGATTGCATATGTGGGACAAAGGATGATGATGGGGAGAGAATGTTGGCTTGTGATACTTGTGGTGTTTGGCAGCACACCAGGTGTGCTGGCATTCATTGCTCCGATGAGATCCCTGCAAAGTTTGTTTGCCTGATATGTATGAGCTCATATCGGGAGAAAAACCAGAGCACCTGTGATTCTGCCAAGGAAGCTAATTGTGTTCCTTTGTCCAACACAACTTGCAGAGCCAAGGCTGCTGGTCCGGACGTAGCATCTAACTTAAATATGACTTCTAGTGTACGTTGACTGTAGTACTTTTGTAAAGTAGCCTTTGTTGGTTTTTTAGATGGGGCGAAGAATTTTCTCGTTTTAGGATTTCTTTGAGGACATTCTCCCCTCGCCAAGAAGTTGTGTGTACATAGCAGTTAAATGGAAAGAAAAACAAAAATATTTATTGTAATCCAATGAAATTTGTGTCATGATTTGGTAATTGATCTAGCAAAATTACATCTACCTCTTCACTCTCCATCTCTTTGACCTGAATTCATACCTGTTTCTGCCGATTGTGTTGATGAGACGTTTCTATCTTCTATATTAGTGACATGGTTTTCTATCCTAGATAATGAAAGCTGCCTAAAAGCGGTGCACAAGCTAGTATACTTGGTAACAACTTCCTTGTACACACTCAGCAACCTCTCCACATCTCCAACTGTCAAATCCCCAGCTTCTTTGTCCATATAGGGGTAATTTGACCCACCTGTAGCAATCGATCATTAGCCATTTTAGATCCACTCGATACTACCAGGTGACTGGAAGGGTAAACCAGCATTGATAAAACAAAAGAGAAACTTTCTTACAATAGAGGATGCATCCATGCATACATGAAGCATTCAAAAATGTTGCAACTATATTCCTTACAGGGTAAAATTATCCTAGCATTCAAAATATATGAAACAAAGAGTGAAACACAAGCAAGTAAAGTCCAATTCTATCTGTCTCTAGAGGGAGCACCTATAAGTGATACTAAGCCATAGGTTCAAATTGCAATAAATTGGTTGTTTCTACTGAACCAAGTAATATGGTTTGAAAAAAAAAAAAAAAAACGCATACTAGTTGAGCCTGTGATTGGATGTTGGTTACCAATCCTAGACCAATAAAAGTTATAAGGGAGGCAGGTGTGAGGGCTAACATATAGGAAAATGAAAATTGTTATAGTTTGAAACTTACCCCTTGTTTCTTTATCATGCGATCTCAATGAAGGGCCAGGATCTTCATGATCTTGTGAGGTTGTCATTTCTTCCAGAGTGGGTGTGGCCTCCTTTTGTGTCTCTTTATTGGTCAGTCTCGCTGCTTGCATATTCTCTTCAAATTCGATTTCATCAATCGAAAGAGATTTAGCATTTAACTCAGAGATAAATGTTTTAGCTGAGACAAGATTGGTGAGGTAATAGGCCGCTTCTGACACAAGTTTTGCCTGCCTTCGATATAACTGGATAAATTTGAGGTTGGAATGTAATTGTGGAGGATTGGCCTGTAAAATAGCACAAAGGTAAAAGACTTAGTATCTTCCGATGTAGTACAATGGATATCAACTTTGGACAACATCTACATCGTAATTAGACAACTTAAAACTGCAAGCACAAACTGCATGTGTAAAGTAGCTATTAATCTGTTGATAAGCAATCCCTTATGCATCAGGCATAAAAATCAATTCTCATGTAATTAAGAAACAAGAATAACACACAGAAAGTATAGACACTCCATCAACCCTCAATCAGAAAGAAAACATTATACAGTGGTTCAATAAATTTGTCTGAGGTTAGAAAAACAAAGAAGACAATCAATATTAAGAACATGATATCACAGAGGCACCCCATGAGCACTAAAAATGAGGTAATGAAAAAAGACAGAAGTTCATTTGCCACTGACATGTGAACAAATATATGAACCAAAGTTAACACTGCACATGATCAATAATGGCTTATTACCAAGGAGAGCTTGCCTTGATCGTAACATATATAAGGACAGGAAGGAAGTCATCAGCTCCAGCTAGTACATGTTTTTCTGACATTGATGCATTGAGCAACAGATTGTTAATGACCTTGCAACAATTCATGATACAGAGAAGCTTCTCACGAGGGGCTTTGAAAGCATTGATTTTCTGCAACTCTTTTTCTGCAAGCTGGGTTGAAAAAAGAAAAATTATGGCTACTCCTTGACATTGACAAGGAAGAAACAAAATTATTTCCAGAAACAGTGACTAATACAAAGGATATATAAGAGAAAAGCTGAATACAGTTACTAATAACCTCTTAGGATCTACTTCTCGGGATGGGCACGTGAACTTATAAAATCAGTATTTTCAACAAAGATGCAATGGGAAGGATAGGTATTCAAGATCCTATGCAATTATTAGGAATTTTTCGGATTATTTATTATCTCAAACTAAAGAATACATAAGCTTCAGTGTGTCAACTGTAACTATTAATGCTGTGAAATTATAACATATATCCCCTTTTAGCTTTCTGGATGTATTTATAGTGAAGAACAACTTTATCTACTGTTGAAATCAATTATGACTGTAACCTTCCATTACTTTGTTTGGCTCTCATATCTCTGTGTGTGTGTGTTCAGAGATAAATTTTCCTTCCCTTCCAAAGTAAATAGGGGAAAAAACAGAGAGAAATGCCCTGTTTTCCTTATAAGTAGCAATGATTAATATAAATAAGAAAGTACACTTTGAAACTCAAAAGGGAAATATCTACATTTGTGTTGAAAATTTTGCATTCCATATTACGCTCATTATTCATATATCAGTCGTGTATCAGACAGGACAACAGGATGCTAATTTAGTGTATAACTAATACAGAGAGTTAGAGCTCCACTTCTAGAAAATAAGTTGTTACGAATTCAGTTGACTACTAACATATCTAATAACTATTCTTAATGAGTATACCCACTCTTTAACTGAGGTATCTATATAGCATAAATCTAATTGAAAATATATATATATATATATATACGAGTATATTAAAATGTAGCAAGAAATAATCTACTCAACATTCCAGGTAAATATTAATTAGAAGCATTACAATATACAGAAACCCAAATGCGGGCATAAATGACGTCAATTATGGTCAATCTACTTGTTCAAGAGGAATAAAGAGGGACAAAAGACAATTTGGCTGGAAATCATAGCCCTGAAATATAATAACTCTAGTACTCTACTACAATGAACAGTATTACAGTAAGAATAACCATGAGCCTAACAGCACTAAATCTAATAATGCAATGATCTACAAGGCATGTGATTAGTATAATTACACAGAACTAAGTAAAACTCAAAACTAATGTGGTGGCAATACAAGTTAATGAGGAAGGGTCCCCAAACATGAGTGGAGATGCAGCACGCTTACCAGCCATGAAGCTTCATTGCGTAGAACTAGCGGAATATCGAGATGCTCAGGCTTCAAGAAAGTCTGCAACAACTGTATTTTCTGTGAGACTTCAAGGTCAATCTTTGCATCCTCAGGAGATGAAGAAAAGGTCCGGGAGAACAATTTCGTCATGACATACTTCTCCAAACCCTGCAGAGATTTTAGAAAAAGATTCAATGAGTAAGTTTGAGGGTAAAGGAAACACAATAAAACCATCATAAACTGAGAGCAGTGGATTTCTGAGAGTAGAGATAATGGTAAAATTCTTATGAAACCAATCAGAAACTAAATGGATTGAGAATTTGAGGATAAAGTGGGGAGAGTACCTCCATTGCACTTTCAACTTCTTGATCAGTGGCACCTGCCCACAAGGGATGATCCCTAATTGAATCTTCCATTGTCGCGAAGAACTCTTGAACTCTTTTGCCATCATTTTCAGGGTTGGCAGGGTAAAACGAAAACGATACAATAAAGCTGCCCCGAGAAACAAGCCAAGTTAAAATCAAGAATTAACAAGTAAAAGTGTCTATGAGTTGTTAGGGTTTAGAGAGAAGCACCTTTTTATGGACCGGACGAGATCGAGGGAAGCAGGGTTTCGCATTCGGTCGAGAAAGTCATAGAAGATGGCCGAAGACGGCGAGGAATAGGAAGAGGAGGGGGAGGAGGAGGATCCCTCCATTCTCCGTCAGCTCCTTGATTGATGTGAGACCAATTTAGAGGACGACGGCCACCACCACCGTCACCAATTTGAGATTGAAGCAGCAGCATAGTATTAGTCACCACCAACAAGAGACGCAAAGAATAAGAGAAGAATGAAGACTGTTAGGTTTGGCACGTGATATATAGTTTACTTGCTGTTAACTCTTATATACGACCATCATACCGACAATATACGTATATTTCCAAAATAAGATAATAATCCATTTTTTTCCAATCAAAATACCATTTACCTTGTAACATCTTAAGCTTAAGGTTATGATCAATATCGAGTCCATGTATGCTAGTTCGGCTTCCAAACTTGCTCTACTTATGGATTCATTTTTTGTGAATCTGCTGCTTTACTCCGTATATTTCTTCAATAGTTTTTTTTTTGTTGCATTTATTGCCATGGTAATCTCACATAATTTGTATTCATAGTTAAAATGGAAAAAGTTTGTTGTTTTATTAGCCATGACATACCAGGGACTTTTTTTT